>JAWZYT010002287.1:0-158507 GCA_034508575.1 Petrolisthes manimaculis
CTGCCTGCCTCATGATGGTACAGTATACAGACATCCGATACGAATGTGAACGTGTAATTCAATTTGGTTTGCTTCTTACGTCTTGTACTGTACGTAGTTTGCTATTAATCCAGAGAGAGAGGAGAGAGAGAGAGAGAGAGAGAGAGAGAGAGGGACAAGTGTTACATTACGACTCGTTACTCTTGGGTAAACATTACAAACCGAGATATATGTATATATGCAGTGCAGTTAAAATAACGCTTGCTCTGGAACACCAAAGACAATAAGGAGATCAGAGTGTGAAAGGAGTTACTGACTACTATGTTGGTGATGGTGATAATAGTTATGGTGGTAATAGTGATGATAATAATGGTGGTGATAGTGATGATAGTGGTGATGGGTTAACACGAATGATGTTTCATCATATTGTGTTTACATCATTGTTTCAGCATATACTCGTTCTCCGTATTCCCTTAAAATGTGTAAAAAATGTGTAGTTTGTCACACGAATGTTTTTACTGCATTTTTTTACGTACACCAGCACCAGTCTCTCTCTCTCTCTCTCTCTCTCTCTCTCTCTCTCTCTCTCTCTCTCTCTCTCTCTCTCTCTCTCTCTGACACTTTTTACCTCCCCCTGTGGATTCTCCCGGGGTGGATCCGGCATGTCGGATTTATAATTTGTAATGATACGGTCGCTCTGGCCAACCTCCTACACCCCCTCTCCCCCCATCCCCTGTATCCATCCCACCCACCTCTTGCCACCCATCTCTCTCTCTCTCTCTCTCTCTCTCTCTCTCTCTCTCTCTCTCTCTCTCTCTCTCTCTCTCTCTCTGAACTGGATGGTGTGGGTGGTGAGATAAGAAGCTGGACTCGACATTTTCCTTTTTTTCTCCTTTTTACCTTGTTGGTTCTGCAGCCAGGTGGAAACTATAAGAAGAAAAGAAGTGGCCATTGTTGGAACAGAATTATCTTGGAAGGTACCCGGAACTTCACTCCTCTCATTCACTCACTCACTCAACTCACTCTCTCTCTTTTTCTTCTTGTCTCTATCTCTTTCTCATTGTCGCACTCTCACTCTCATTGTCTAATTCTCACTCTGTCTCACTTTATCATTCTCTCTCTCTCTCTCTCTCTCTCTCTCTCTCTCTCTCTCTCTCTCTCTCTCTCTCTCTCTCTCTCTCTCTCTCTCTCTCTCTCTCTCTCTGCAGGTGTGTGGGCATTTCTCAATAAGGTCTTGATGCTCCTTCGGTCCCTATTAAGTCTGTTTCTTTCAGTTCTTCAATTATTCTTCTTCCCATATTCAATTACCAAACACATAACTCAATTCCACCAGGTAAAGTAGGAAATGGAAAGGGATAATAATAATAATAATAATAATAATAATAATAATAATAACTAATAATAATAATATACTTTTGTCACATTGTCAAAATTCATGGTGGCCTGTTGTTGCTTTTTGAAATATTTTGGAGGAGTAATAATGCACTTGCTTCATAGATTTAATTAAAGGTTTAAAGGGAGTAATTCACTTTTGTTACATTGGAGTGCCCTGATTCCTCCAAAGTATGCCAGGAAACAGAACCAGAAGAGCAGAAATAATAATGTTCTGTTGCTTGGATTTTTTTTTTTTTTTTTTTTTTTTTTTTTTTTTTTTTTGAGGATTCAGTTGCTCCAGATTTACCAACACAAAATTTCCCCCTTAATCTTGAGGTATCTGTGTATGTAGCCTTACTGGGTTCATATGTAATGTATACTCGTATATTTATATAAAAAAAGACGCCTTGATAATGTACAGTTGCGGACACATGAAACAGTCACGTCTTCAACGATCATAAGGTATAGTTTGTGCTTGACGAGTGGCCAATTTCAGGTGTGTTTGTTTCATGTGTCCGTATTTGTACAGGCAGCCAGGCAACAGATTAGTCTAACAAGAAGTGAGAGTATATAATTGCATGTTACTTGGTAGTCTCTCGAGAGTAAGAGGAAGTATACATATATACTGTGTGCATAAAGTATTTAACTTAATTTAAACAGTTATTGTACACTTAATCAATTCTAGGTACAGACATACTTTTGGTTTTATGCAGTTTCAAGCGTACAGACTCAAAAAGAGAGAGAGAGAGAGAGAGAGAGAGAGAGAGAGAGAGAGAGAGAGAGAGAGAGAGAGAAAGAAAGAGAGAGAGAACAATATACTGTGTGTGTGTAGCCACCTGATATAAAACAGGTTTGCCCGAGTGAAGAAAGTAAGAATGAAAGGTTCCATGCAATGAATGAGGACTGTGAAAATGATGGGTGTTGCCTGTCTGTCTTGTGGGGAACGTGTTGTTGGTTTTGGCACGCGCTTGGGAACCTGTGATTTTAAAGTCCTTGGGGGTCGTGTTTGCGTGATTTTAAAGTCCTTGGGGGTCGTGTTTGTGTGATTTTAAAGTCCTTGGGGGTCGTGTTTGTGTGATTTTAAAGTCCTTGGGGGTCGTGTTTGTGTGATTTTAAAGTCCTTGGGGGTCGTGTTTGTGTGATTTTAAAGTCCTTGGGGGTCGTGTTTGTGTGATTGAAGACCATTATTTATTTTGTGCTGATTCAAGGGCAACTGATTCCTCCAAATTATATTAGAAAACAGGCTGGTTCAGTATACGAGTAACGGGGTCTGTTTTGTAGCGTTGTATGGAGAAATGAGTACCTCCCTCGAATTCACTTGTACATGACCCCCTCAGTTCTCACCCTGATGCTGCTGTATTATGCTGTGATTCATAAATTATTATATGTATTTAGTGTACAGTCACGATCAAAAATTCTAAATTTGGTGAATGCGAGTTATTAAAGTGGTCGGTGTAGGAGCGTTATCTCGTATCACCTTCGATGACGTGGGCAGTACTTCAACAATATTAAAAGGTGAGGAGGACAGAAATGAGAAGAGAGGTGGGGAAGGAGAGGGGGAGGAGAAGAGGAAAGTTGGATGGGGAGGAGAGGGGGCGAGAAGAGGGGAGGTTGAAGGGGAGGAGTGGGGGACGAGAAGAGGGGAGGAGATGGGGCGAGACGAGGGAAGTTGGAAGGGGAGGAGAGGGGGCGAGAAGAAGGGGCGAGAAGAGGGGAGTTAGAAGGGGAGATGGAAGGGGCGAGAAGAGGGGAGAAGGTGAGCGTAGGAGTCCTTTCCTCGCTATTAACACGGCACTCTGACACGAAGCTGGGCCTGGTTTATGGTCGAGTTGATCCTTGAGCCTGTACACTTGCACACGACACCACACTCACGTTGGGGTTCCCTGCATGCCTTCTTGATCCATGGTCCTGCCCTGCCCTGCCTTGGTTTGTCCAGCCTTGCATATATATACCAGCAAACTGAACCACACTCCTCTTATTCCTGTATGCGAGACCCTGACTTACTTTACACTATCACATTTCAGGGTGACATGAAAAGAATTAGATGTATGTAAAGTCAGGGTAGGGGGGGAATCGGATTAGAGGGCGCGGTGCTCCCTTACTGAAACTACTATACCTAGAAGACAAAGAAAAAGCCCCTCTTCCCTCACTGTCTTTTCTTTCGCCTTTCCCTTCTTTCCTCTGTCACTTCTTCGAGCTTTCTCTCCTTATGGATGTATTGCATGTAGTGATGTTGGCAAACATTTATGGGTTTTGGCTCCCCTTCGGCCCCAGCCACTCTCTTTCATTCCTTCAACTGCCCCTCTTTTCTATTTCCTTCTTGCTTGTTGTCTCACCTCTCTATCACCTTCTGGCGCCACATGACCTCGCTGTTGCGGCACCTAATATCAATCAATCCCACCTTCCCCTTCCCCCCTCTTCCCTTTCTATCTCTTCTTCCCCTCTTTCCCTTCCCCCCGGTCTCTTGTTTCCCTTTTTCCCTTTAATTATACAGTAAAAAGTTTTCTATTTCGTCATTAGCAACGAGAGATATAATTAAGTACCGGTATCCCACAGCGTAATCCAAAATACCACAGTTACTTTTCCTCTCCCGTCACAGACCCTTCCTTCTATGTATGGGCCGGGAAGAGGAGAGGAGAAGCGAGACAGGAGAGGAGAGGTGGCGTAGAGAAGAGAAGAAAGGGTGTAGTAGGGAGAGAGGAGAGAAGGGGTGTAGAAGTGAGAGAGAGGAGAGAGAAGGGGTATAGGAGGGAGAGAAAGAAGAGGGGGGGGGGGTCGGGGGAGAGCAGGAGGTAGGGGGATAGAGAAGAGAAAAGGTGGGTAAGGGAGAGAGAAGAGGGGAGGGTGGGTGAGAGAGTGGGTAGTGGTATTATGGTGGTGGGTGAATAGGGTTGGGTGTGGGATAAACCAGGAATGATACTCTACCTCACACAATAGAACCATCAGCCGGATAATGGAGTTGAGGACCGAACCGGACCCGTCCCGTGTAGCCCCTTGCTGTCGTTCAGTAATTAGGGTCGGATTCACCAGGCCACGGCCGCTAATCCGATTAAGGGGGAAGCACAGTGTTGGTGGTATAAATCTGGAGCAACTGATTCCTCCAAACTATACCATGCAACCACAGGTCACCACTATTTATGTTAATCGGGTCCTGTTTCCTGACATACTCTGAAGGGATCAAGGCGCTTCTATTGTACGGAAAATTGAGCATCACCACCAAAGGACCATCAGACTCCTTCAAAGTTGGACTTCGTTTTATTTATAAATTAGATCCATATTATACTTTTTTACGGCTTGCCTGCTTCATCTTTCCCCACCTGAGTCTATGTTAAGTTTATAAACCAATTGCCATTTAGACTTAAGGGGAGATTATCTTGTTGGTAAATTGGAAGGCTACTGATTCCTCTTAACTATACCATAAAAATGACGCCCTCAGTGGTGCTATAAAAATTGGGAATCTGTTTCGTGGCACAGTTAGGAGGAATTAGAAACGTTCCAGTTTACCAACACGAGAATCTCCCCTTAAGTATATAGGCTACTTACTTTACCTTTGTGGCTGTTACAGAGAACACAGTGTTGAGTGAGTTGGATGTCATTTTAATCGTTGCGACAACTTTATATAAGGAGACATAATATCTCGGCTTCTTTGTACCAACGTAATAATCACGTAGGGATTTCTTTCCATCATACCGCAATGTTTTGTTAACTTTATAATATACGTTTTGTATAATATTATATACATAATTTTTTAACTTGGCAAAAATGTACCGCCTCCCCATTTTAGTTAGTTACTTGGCTCATTCGTTGAAAGTAATGCATATCACGACGGAAACGCCAAACTTTTATACAACTATATATTTATATAAATAATGCGATAAAATACGAAATTAAACTTTAAAATATAACTATGGAGGTAATACTGTATTATGACTGTGTGTGATGCGTGGGTAAGGGATTATAATGATGGTAGTGGTGGGAGGGAGGGAGGAAAGGGAGAAAGGAGGATTGAGAGAGGGAGGAGAGGGAGGGAAGGAAGGAAGGAGGGATGGAAGGGGATAGAGAGAGGTGAGGGAGAGGGAGGAAAGGGAAAAGGGAGGATGGAGAGAGCGGTGGGAGAGAGGGAAGGAAGATGAGAGAGGAAAGGGAGAGGACACAGGGGAGGGAGGTGAGTACAAACAGAGGGAGCACGCAAGGGTATAGGCCTGTGTGATGGGCTGACGGCAACACAAAGGCAGAGAGGGAGGAAGAGTGACGGGCATAAGGGAGTCGCCCCACCAGTACACACACACACACACACACACACCAAAGTACATGCATAAGGGAGTCGCCCCACCAGTACACACACACACACACACACACACCAAAGTACGTGCATAAGTGAGTCTCTAACACACACACACACACACACACACACACCAAAGTACAGTACATGCATAGTTGAGTCGCCAGCACCAAAACACACACACCTATAGTATGTATAGTACAATTCCTTCCTGGGCTTCTTCACATCACACACATCCATAATATGTCGCTCTCATGTCATCCCTTGTGTTGTGCATGTGATAAAACGAGTATATTAGAATGCAATCTTTATTATTTGATGTATACACTTATTATATACTGTGAACATCTTAGATCCATGATTATTTCGGCACCAAATTAACTCTTCTGATGTTATCTATTATAAAGGTAAAATATCATACATAAAACTAGATTTTTCAGGTCTTTTCAATCTTTCGGATACACGATTGGTCAACTCTGATTTACTCTACCGCAATCCATCTCTCACGAGCATCCGTACTAAGACTTGCTCATTCAAACGCAATGCCTTTATGTGTCTCGAACGAAATTAGATTTGATTTGGGCCTCTATCACTTCAGTATTCTATATCATTTCTCAAGTGAGGACAACAACCGGGCTCCATGACTATCACGGAATATACACTAAGTGAAATGGGTAACCAAGATCATATTTCTGTACTTGGAGGGAATTCGTGCATTTTCGCCAGAATGAAGGAAAAACATTATTTTGGTTTAAATATATGGCTTACTTCTACCTTGTCTCATACCAAACTCTCTCCACAGGAAGCAAGGAGACAGCGTTCATCTACGCGGTGACGTCAGCTGGAGTGGTGCATGCGGTGACCCATGCCTGTTCCTCTGGTAACCTTACTGACTGCTCCTGCGACATGAGCAAGCAGGGATTGTCAACCCCCGAGGGATGGAAGTGGGGAGGATGCAGGTGAGTGGTGGTGGTGGTGGTGGTGGTGATAGGTGCCCGCCAGCCTTTGGCATGTGGCTCATACTTTTGGCTACAAGATCAGTTAATATGCATTCAGCAGGATTCTTCTTCCCAGCTGTAGTGCTTTTGAATGGGTGATATACAGGGTTCAACTCATTATTATAGAACACAGATGAGACTTTCAAATTCAAGTTAGTTCAAGTTAAGAGGTCCCGCAGAGGGCTGCTCGTGGGCAGCATAATATGCGGGGATTTAGGGCTTTTTGATTGATGGATATTAGGCGCCGCAACATCGAGGTCCTATAGCGCCAGAAAAAGGTGATAGAGAGGTGTGACATCAAGCAGGAAGGAAATAAAAAGAAAAGAGGGACAGTTGAAGAACTGAAAGCTAATGGCTGGGGCCGAAGGGGCGCCAAAACCCTGTAAGTATTGCCCACATTACTATAGGCAATACTCCCCTACGGGGGTGGGGATTTAGGGTAGGATTAGGAAGGGGGTTAGGATGATGGTGGATTGGGTCAGGGGCTGTGGGTTGAGGATTAGGATTGGGGAGGTAATGATTGGTGATCCTATTTCTAAAAGTGTCAAGAGTGGGGCTATTAATTATATGAGATGGGAGATGATTCCACTCTTGGATGCTGCGGGGAAAGGAGGAGTGCCTAAATATATCAGTGCTTGTCTGGTATGTATGGTATTTTAGGTTGTGGCTGCCTCTAGTGGATCGTATACTTGTAAGGTGTAGATATGTGTCTTTGTTTATGTCAACTAACTTGTTTATGATTTTGTATATCATCTGTTTTCTGTGTATCTGTCTTCGTGTTGCCAATGGGTCTAGTTTTGTGTCTTGTTTAAGCAAAGTGACTGATGTAGTGTGTCTGTAATCACGTCTGGCCTATCTTGCAGTTTTGTTTGTATGGATTCTAATTTATTGATATTATTATAAGTGTGTGGTCCCAGACGGTGTCTGTATGGTTACCGTCCTACAATTAAATATGTTTAATATTTACTGCTTTGTTATACAGGAGTAAAAAATGCTAATGTTTACATTTTTTTTAGTTCAGCACGTAGATAATTAATGTATAAATAACTATTAATGCCAACATGCACAGTGCTGGATGCTAAATATTTTTCCTCCGCAGTGACAATCTGAGGTTCGGGGTTCAGTTCGCCCGTCAGTTTGTGGATGCACCAGAAAAGGAGCGACACAAGAAATTCAAGAGGAGACGAAACCTGATGAACCTTCACAACAATGAGGCGGGGCGTGAGGTGAGATTCAACGAACAATTCATGGTTTGCAGATCTTCCCGTGTAACAGAATCTGATGAAACCATCTAGTTCTCTACTGTCATTGTGTGTTATTGGTCCTTGGTGGCAAGCTTGTTAGTACAGTAGATGATACTGAGTTTCATGGAGTGCGTAAGAGAAGGAAACTAAAAGTAAAGAGATGGTGACAGTAATCTTGGGTGACAAATGCGTCAGGAACATGAACATGGAATCTGGTATGACAGTCTAGAATTGGTGCAGTGGAAATGAGTTACCTGATGAGATGGGATAGGGAAAGTAATGAGCATGTATATGAGAGGTGTAGTCTAAGTGAATAGGCAATTAATACTGAATGTGGGTTGATTGAGGGAGTTTAGTACAGTGCTGGAACAGAGAGAACTCGATACATTTTAGCTGTGGCCATCCCCAGAGGGAGCAAAGAGGCAGAGATATAGATTGGTAGAATGTATGGTGTGTCATTGTTTGGTGTTTTAACTTGACCTTTTTTTCCGATAACATGAAGTTTTCCCTTCAAAGCACATAAATTTCTATGCCCATTTGCAGAGGATACACTGTACTGTATATTTATGCCAGGCCTTTCACAGACAGAACAAAAGAACTTAGGAAACTGCAAAAATGTTGTTGGCGAAGATATTGGCAGCTCCTTATTTAGACCTATCCCTTTGAGTTTGTTGTGCATAGAAAGCTGATATACCTATGCAAACCACTAAACATGTAGCCTCAGAAAGTTAGAATACAATTGGTGGTCATGCCAAACGATTATAGTCAATACTGCATGATTAATGAAATAATGAAAAATAAAGGGCACGTGTTTTCAGTAAATGTGGAAAGCATCATAGTAATGAATCTTAACTCCTCAGGCTGTGGCGAGACTGATGAAGATGCAGTGTCGTTGCCATGGTGTGTCAGGGTCGTGTGAGCTCAAGACCTGCTGGCGCTCCATCCCCTCTTTCCCTGTGGTCGGCGACTACCTCAAGCAGAAGTACGCCACCGCTCTCAGGGTACGTCGGTGGAGTCATGCAATCACTAGTTTATAAGGAAAATACTAAGTTATTGAAAGAGCAATGGAGCAGAGAACCACATTTGTATTAGGGTAAAGGGACTCAATGAAGAGCACTGGGGAGTAAAGGCAACAAGAACAGAAGCACAGGGGTATCACTGGGGAACAGTATAGCACATAGTTCCATTACTGGGACAGCATTGGAGTACAGGGAAATGCAATCATGTACAGTAGTAGGGTATACGATGTCACTGGAGTATAAAAAGACAAAAAAAGTAAATGAAGATATAATTCAAGGTCAAACAAGCACAGAGTTATATGAAATAAATTGATCACTAAGGTTCAACATTCAAGCAAAGGTGAGCATGAACATGATTACTAAGGCACACAGTATTAAGTTATGATTGATTCTACTTGAAAAAAAACCCAGAGTTGTTGTTGTTGTTGTTGAAGTTCCTCAAGCTGTCTGACCAAGCAGCCCCCAAAATAGAGAAGTTAAATTAATAACTATCCTTGCAGTACAAGAGAAAGAAGAGGAGCGGGTTCAGGAGGCGAGATTCATCTCGCCGGAGGAAGCGCCGCGGTCGCCGCAAGCGTCGTTTCCTGGCAGGCAAGGACGAGTTGGTGCACATCCACAGATCTCCTAACTACTGTGTCAGAAATGCCAATAAGGGAATCCTTGGTACTCAGGGACGCTTCTGCAACAAAACCTCCAATGGAGCCGATTCATGTGACCTCCTGTGTTGTGGCCGGGGTTACAACACTCAGGTTAGGCTATTTTCCATAAGTACTGTATTACAGGATTGATGTATATTCCTGTGATAATACAAGCTATGATAACTCAGTGATAATTAATTGTTAACAATATTTAAAGACTTACGATGATATTTATGTTTGTCCATATAATTTAGATGACTTGAAATACCAAGATATAAGAATATTCGAATACTGCCTTTCCTCACACATTAATACAAATTTACACACTTTCAGGTGAGATAATAAGAATATCGAGGCCTCTTGGGTCAAGTTACCATCTTTATGTTTCCCCACCTCCTTCATTATCTTGTCACACCTAACACCTCTTCCAGTGCTTTGTTACAAACTTCCATGTACCGGCAGGTGGTGAGGTACGTCAAGCGGTGCCACTGCAGATTTGTCTGGTGCTGTCATGTCAAGTGCAAGACCTGTGTCACCAACGTTGATGTCCATACTTGCAAATAACACCTAGGAGCCATCAACACCATGACACACCTTTCACCAACTTAATGTCAGCTGCATGGAAAGGTTTATAGGTTTACTCTACCTAATACTGAAAAATACAGACATATTGTGTGAAATAAATGTCAGAGGAGGTAGAGCATGTGTTGATAGTGTTACAATGATTTACTGATTAATGCATCTGATGGTCATAATCTTCTGTCACTAAGAGATAGTCGTAATATGTCAATAAAGGTTCCTCCTTATATGATGTTCATTTGATGGTCAACTTATATTTGCCACTTTGCAGATAAGGACACTGACAACAACTTAAATTAGAAAAATGTCTTTTTACAGGTAATTCCAGCATCAGAATTATAAGCAAGGACATTTTCAAATGCTATCATAGAATTGTCACATAGGATTTGTTTTTATGATGGGTACATATAAGGAATAGGCCTATGGGTTTTACAGTAAGTAAAAAACACTATGCTGAGCAAATAATTTCTTTTTAAAGGAAAGAGTATGCTGAAGAGAGAAAAATGCAGATCTCTCAAATAGGATACTTGAAATTCTATAAAGATGAGCCAGGCTGGAAGATCAGTATACTGTATTGTACAGCTGTACTGTACTTTCACCAGCCATATGGGTTCTTGGGTAGTGCAGGTAGTTAGTTTTACAGGCAGGAATTACAGAAAATTAAGTTGTACTTACTGTTCTAACTGTAGGATGTATCATGCAGTTCATCTTGGACTGTATTTGTATGTCTCAATCTCAAGCTGGTTACATTTCTTGTATACACCTGAGTGGGAAGAAATAAAACTGCATGATTATTTATGTAGTTTGCAGTCATATAAGTTTGCAAACTTTACTGTCATACATAAAGTGCATACACTGCAAAATTCCTCTATAATTACTTATCTATTTCATTCATGATACATTCATGCACAAGTGCAGTCGTGGAGAAAAGTACCTGCCCAATTAACAGGAGGCAAAGATATCCTCTGGCAGCTTCTTAAATATACCGACTACTATACTGTACTGTACTGTATTAGAACACTAAAGCATTAATCATCATTGACTATGATACAGTGTATTTTCACCCATGTAATGAATTACTGTACTGTAATACATTGATAATGACAAAGCAATAATTACTCCATTTGTTCTTTGTCAACACATTTGTGCTTACAGTACTGTTAAAGGAGTTGGCAGAAACTGCCTTGGCTTCAAGTTAAGTGTTCAGGTATATTACCCACAGACTGTATGTACAATTGCCATCAAATAACTGTAGGACACCCACCCAACCACCCACCTGTAATGTAAATTACATCCAGGAAAACACTGCACCTTACCACAATAAGGTGGTGGAGCATGTGGCCTCAAGTTATCTGGTGGGAATTACTGTACAGTACGCTGCATACATTACATACACATAATACAAACATTAAGGGCAGTATTCCTAGTTGCAGGACATATCATGTTGTGTGCCATGACATAGCCAGTGACATAAGAGAAGGATACTAATTCTTCCCAACTGCGATAGATAGTTTTTTCCGTTACTGCAAATATACGACGTACAGTATTAACATTCCTGTACCTATTAGCATACTAATTGTGACAAAATTAGGTTATTTAGACAAATTAAGGTTATGAAACAGTATATAAAGTGGTGGAAAATATTTGAAACTTTGTGCAAGCACCTCATGTACCGTAAATTAGGTATTACTGTACAAGCGTATTTTGTAGTCTATTTTCCACACCAACCAGAGTATCAGTCAGTAGTGAAAATGTGTTTCCATGAATGCCATATACAGTAGTAAACATAGCTACAGTATTGCTAATATGGTATTGGTATATTACTGAAACATAAATAGGAGCACTATGAAGTGGTTTCCTTCCTCACATTACTACCGGTATATTGTTATGCCAGTATTTCTGTAAATACTTCAGGCAGTAAGCAGTATACTGTACAGTACAATAATGCATATTAAAAGAAATTAAAGCCAAAATTACGAGAAAATAATTATCGATCTTAGTTGGAAAGGATTAGTAACATGTCTTATGTCACAGGCTAATGTCATGGCAGGTGACAAAAGATATGCATGTATTGTGCTACTAGAAATACATGCCAAAGTTAAACTATAATTCAGTGTATGAGATGGCTGGAGCAGTATGCAGTGCAGCATCAGTTGCCTAGATTTATAATTTGTTACTATTGTAATAATCTGTAGACAAAATTATCAAAACTACTACAGTACGTAATAATAAATCTAAATGACAAACCGAAACCCTCTGCATTTTACCAAGAAATATTAAACATTCAGTATCAAGTCAATCGTAAATATTGATGGTACAGTATACCACATTGATAAACATGGACATTATCATATAAAGTATTTCATCTGCAAGTCATAACCCATGATAAAATTTGTAATTATTTCATCTCTTGGTCATATTACATGTGAATAATTACTGTCAGTGGTAGTTTCATAAACTATGTGCTGTGTTTGTATATATCTGAATTCTCTCTTTGCTCTATATTCCTACTGTACCAATACATGTCATTAACTCACTTCTTCATCAGGTCATTCTAGTTGTATGCTTTATATATCATTGTTTATAATGGCCATTTTAAAATATAATTGAACTCAGATGTTCTTCACATGCAAAGTACTGTATTGTAATTATGTCTGTACAAATAACTATAGTCAAATAATATTTATTTCCAAATACTGTATTACATTTCCTCACCTATAAAGTTATTGCACAGAAATTTATGCAGACTCATAGTTGCAACAATTCACATCATATGCCAATCACTATAAGAGGAACTTCAGAATAAAATATGTACAGTAGATGGATGGTTAATATTCTTATTTTGGGATGATCATGGCACAAGCAACTAGAATGACCATATTTTTGTACCATACAAATTGTCAGCATGTAAAATAATGCAGAAATCTCAATAAATATTTGTATTTCTTAGGAACATATACAGTATAGATAGAAGTTACATTAAATATTATTTTTTTACATTATAATTTACGACATCTTATTTGTCCTGTTGCCGAGTGTCTTGTTTCCTGTTTATGATGAACTGTGTACAATCCTGGTAATATTATTATTGGATATATTTTTAGATTAACAACAGTGAGCATCAAAATTATGAGACTTCTTACATGTTACACACACAAACATAAATCACACAGTTAGATATTTCCACATGCTAAAGCACAACATTAGGGAGGGGAACCTATTTTTGATACAGCATACTGGAGGGCTACTCATTCCTTCATCTATCCCAAAAAACAAGTCACCACAATGTTACTAACAAGGGATCTATTTTGTGACACAATTTGGAGGATTTCATAGTCCTCCAATTTACCCAAACAAGGCTTCATCAGACTATCAATTGTTTCATTCACTGACTGGACAAACTGAGGATTTATCCATCCTCCAGGTCAATTTACAAGAACAGTACAATATGTATGAGTCTGAATGAAACAGCCTGATTTCAGAAGGTAAGATGAGAAATGAGAAACAAAGGAAAAATGTTACTGGTAGTGTGAAAGAGACCTCAAACTTCAGAGTAATAGGGTGTTCATTTTGACCAGATATACTTTGGAAGAAAATGAAAAGGTGATATGAACAATGTTATACCAACCACAGTAATTTCATTTACAGTACGTACTCACATTATTGTCCGGGACGCAACACAGCACCTCATTCTATTAAACACGTTATGGAAGACTGCAATGTCCACAACCACACTCGCCAACAATACAACATACACCCTCTGAGGGCATTGTGGGAAAGCCCGGCACAGGCCATAGCTTTCCTCGGGAGCTCGGGGCTGCTCGGCCAGACAGCTTGAGGAACTTCAACAACTAATTACATACTGCAAGGTACAGTATAGGTAGTACCAGTAACACAATGTTCTACTCAGTTTGCAAAACTGAGAGTTATATATCTTTTACTATTGATAACTTCTTAATCACTATTGTACTTGTGAAAGTGGATCACTTATGGTGTCAATAAACACCAGTAATACTGTTCTTCAAAATATTAAAATGTTTTTTAAAACTCTTTATACATATATTGTACCTGTGAAATATCTAAATGTTTTATGAATGTGGCATTAAAATTATCTTTTTATACCGAGACAAATAAGAACAGTAACTTAGTAAAATTTTGCCAGTTTATAGAGTACTCGGGTCATTTAGGGCACTCTGTAGTTAAGGTGTGTCATATGTCAGGCTGTCATAATATTGATGCATTGTGTTGCTAATCTCTACAAAAAATATCAAAATATTAATTTAACATTACTTTAGCGAATGATTCTTGGTTTATTATTCACATTTGACATTATAACAGGAGTGTTGTTTGTTGCTGAAAAATAATATTCATAAGTCATGTTTTCATTTAAAGGAAGTATATACAGTATACTATATGCCAATTTTGTCCATGAGTGATAACATAAATGTGTGGGTCCACAACCCACTCCATGTGTAATTATGAGCCATATTCATGTCCTGCATCTTTCCTTAAGGTGAAATAACTTTAATTTATCAGTGTTGATTTGTTATATGCTATGCCTGAAGTTGATGACATGTGAAATTAAGATTTAAAAATGACCCAGTGTTAAAGAAAGTGTACAGTTTTCTGTACATTGAAAGTACTGTACACATCTATTACAGCCCTTGTAAATTAAAAGCAATACACCATTTTCAATGCAAGTTTATCCCATGCACATAAGATGACTCAACACTGACAATTTGAATACTCTTAAGCATAGGCATAGGATGAGAATATAGGCTAATACTGTATCTGTTGTAGCATAATAGAAGTATTTGTTTGTGCTGTGCTTTTAGCATAAAATAGATACCAGTGTTGCCAAACTTCTCGAGGAAAGAATGTAAAATGTTTGCCAAAATTCACCAGATAGGAATGCTGTAGTGAACATCTTTCACTCACATTTTCAACTAGTCTCAAGGTTGTGCACTTTTTAACAATTTCCACATCCAATTGTCAAGAATTCTGATGTTCACTCCTGCAAGAAACACTTTTGTACATAGATGTATTATATTATCTGCTCTGAAGCAATGATGTAGAAACTCATAATCATTATACTGTAGGTGATGCTGTTCTAAGTCTGAACACCAGTTAGTTACTTTCCATGTGTTCAATAAGTGGCAAAAGCAATTATAAACCCTAATGTAATCTATGATATAATGAAGATCATCATGTTAGCCTGTGTTGATGTCACTGTCTTGCTTGTAGGTCTGGTAGTCACTGATATCCTCAATCTCTCACTTTAACATAATATTTAATAATATATTAACTCGGTTTAGGCTTAACTTAAGGTATCAGTAACATCACCAGTGATTGTAACCTATATTTAGTGTTGCTATTGTAGTATTGAGAGACACGGAATACAATATTTTATGAGTACAGTATGTATATTAACAGATAGTAATTTCAAAGGGCTGCAATCCATTTCTACAGATTCATTAATATTATGAGCAATATAAAGCAAAATCTGCTTTATCATTTTATGTACTACTTCCAATCATCCAGTATGTTTTGGCGTCCCAATAAACTCCTGCCAATTGCTATCTTGTAAGTGTTAACTATTAGACTTGAAAACAGTTGGTAAACTGGAAACAGTTATTAAGAGAGTACTGTATGTCCATGTGTAGAGTACATAATATATCCATCTATTATGATTAACGATAGCATTTAAGTATTGTACTAGAATCATTAGAAGTTTATGAACTGTGAAAACCAGTAAGCTAGCTGTATGTGAACCACAGCCATATGGGCACATATAATTATTTTGTTTTTGCTGTTTATTTTTATTTCTTGTAGGCTATTGTTAAATTCCAGAACACTGGAATAGGCTACCCAGGATGCATGAAATCGAGTCCCTGCATGCTGTCAATTTAAAATGTAGGTTGTACACCATATAGCCCATAATAAATAATAAATTAATTCAAGCATCACTCAAAAAGAAAGCATTGAAGTAACTCTGCCTCATCCATTCTGGTTTGGCAAGAATTAAGATATGGATTGGGACTGTATTATACATGTTGCTCCATAATTTTCCCTACCACACTTCTAAATGTTAAAGATGGAGCAATGGTGACCATGAGTGAAGACTGCTCCACCCTACAAATATCTTGCATTATTTACAGTACCAGTAGCCTACTCGGTTTTCCTTTTTCCTTAGTCGTTATAATCTTTCATTACACTCAGATCATCATCATCATATCATTCCGTCAGAATCTATCTTAGGGATCACATACATCTCAAATTATACTCTGGGATTGTTTCTTTATCAATAACACTCATATAGTAAACTTATAAGTATTAGGAATAAACCTCCACCCCTGCAAATTATTATATAAAATCAAAATGGACAGCAGTGAATGGAAGACGTAATGTTGAGCTAATGGCTGTATGCAAGAACATTCATGATGTTGACAATGGCATGGTACGGGTAAGATGACTTCATAGACCCACTGCAGAGTCATTGTACTGGTACCACACCATTGTTAACACCACATAATAAATTATGTTCTTGATTATGCCTTAGCCCTTTGTTATCTATATACTGTACTACTGTACCTGCACAGTCTCAGTCCAGATTCTTCATTCAGCATGTTTTGTGAAAGGTTCAAATATTCTGACAAAACACAGGACTTAATGACGATAATTGTACTGTTGGAACCAGTTTTGTGCCATGTCAGTTGGAACCTCAACAAGGGCTGAATACAAGTTTAGATTACTGTAAGATTGTACACTATATCAGATGTATCATAACAGTTTTCTACACTCTACTCTGAGATGAGTGGCCTATAGCTCACACGAGCATCCTTGCACTATATTTCAAAAGGATTTTTTGACATACCAATTGACAGATATGAAAAATGCAGAATACTCTGTCACTGTCATGCTTTTAATATCATCGTTAATCTTTTAGTTCATGTCCATCCTATTGCAATATTACAAAAACCAATATATAATACACATTAAATCATTCTGAAAGTGAAAGTTGAAGTTTAATGCAATTTTCTAGTGCTGTTCAAATTGCATACAGGATCAAAATAAAATTACTGTTTCTGTATTGTTTCTACCAGGAACCATAATCAATAATAATTTTTCCATTGTTACATTAAGAGAACCAGTGCTATTATGTATTTTCAATTATTTTTTTCTGGTATTTTAGATTTCATGTTTTCCTGGTACCGGGTATCTTATTTTTAACTTCACATTTTCTCTGACATTAGCCTACTCTTCTATTCTCATTGTGTCCCTCATCATTCCTTCCTTTATTTAATCTAAAGACCTTTGGAAGCAAAAAAAAATTAGAGAATATTCTTGTCAGTAAAGAGAAGGCGGCAGCAGCACCTGACCTCCCTCCTTGTACAGATTTTTGTCTTTATTAAGTTCAAGTTACTTTAGCAATATGTAAGCTTGAGGAGGGAGGATAACTTGCTCTAGTTGAAAAGGTGATTTGTATTGTGGCAATAAAATATCCAGATCACACTCCTCTTCATTATCTTTCCTCAGAATTGCACTGCTACAAAAAATTATTATTATTACAAGCTCAAGGATAAAATGACATACAGTATAACAGGAATGTTTGAAAAGGTCCTTTGTAGGTGTTCATATGATGACAACAATTATAAAGGTAACTATTTTTACAAACAATTATCAGACTTTGGTATTTTCAGAAGTAATACATGTCAAAATATGATAATCATCTACCACTAGATAAGTTTAAACAACAGCTTCCATGTACTACAAGACAGCGACTCATTACGAAGCAGCAGTGGTGTACCGGTACTCTTTAATACACTGTATTGATTGTAAGGGTTTTGGTGTAACCCCAGAAGGGATGCTATACTTATAAAAAATGCACAATGAAGCTCAGTGTATAGTAACCCTTTTGAGCATAGTGCACATTAATAATTATACTAAGAGTTGATCACATCACCACACTGAAACTCTTGATCCAGGAGATTAGACTGGAATGATGAACTTCATATACATTGACAACTTGGAAGATTATCTCGGGAATTTGGTATATCTCTTGGCCTTGGGTGGAATAACATTTTGTGAACGAGGAGCCGCGGCGGCATTCGCAATTTCGCGGGACAAAGAATACGTCAAAGATCTCGATTCTCGAGCCAAGACCATTCCTCGTATACATATTACAGAATGAAGTCAATAAATAATGTATTTATATAAATTAATTATAAGCAAACAAGGTGTATTAATATTAGAAAATATTTTTGCAATACAAATATTTTCGAACAACAGCAAAAAACACACTTAAAGTAGAAAACACGATGTCGATATTTTACTGTGTTTACATCCCGTAGAGACGGGTAGGATAGTCGCCATTAGTCGGGTACACGTGCTGTCTTCATTGAATGCAACATGGACAACAAATCAAGCCTATGGTAGTCTTTCCTCTTTTCTTCTTCAAAAATATTAATTACAAGGACCAATGCAGCCACAAACTGGAGGTGGTGGTGTGACTCATCTGGTATACAAAGGACCAGCCCGCGGTAGTGTGATACTGTAGATACTGTCCAACCGTTCTGGTGGTACCTTGTTCCACCAGTCCTACGAAAACCTCGTACGCGGTGCTAGTGTGGTACCCCCTTTAAATAAGTAATTAAATTAAAAACCTGGTGGCCATTGAGTGGTAAATTGAATGTAAACATTGGAAATAGTACGAGATGAAAGAGCGATGGAAGAACCTTCCTCCCGTCACCCGTGTGCCAAGTCAGGTCCGTTATTAATTACATTGAAACGATAAGTGTTTTGGGTGGAATTAACCCTTATATAACAGGACAAGATAGTCGTCCTTTAGTTGAACTGTCCCTGAGTGAGCTACCCGACACTACATACCATGATAATTAAATTTATTTGGTAGAAAGTGAAAACAATTAATTTACTGGAAAGTGATTTCAATGCCTATGAGCCTTGAGGCATATACAATAAGTATTTTATGGCTGATCACCTTCACGTGCAGAATGTGATGATCACTTCTGCTGCTACACCAGGCATTAAACTCATCACTCACAGCAAAGGTAAGGAATTTTCACGTAACATGAATATTTTCAATGTATATATGACATTAAATTCAAGAGGAGGTACAGACAACATTGTAGTGGCCTTCTGTTAGTGACTATTAAGAGTTGAGATAGTAATAGCTTGCTCAAACTGAGAAGAGTAGTGTTGTTACAGCAACTTCATAAGGAACTTCCTAACTGTCTCTATCATAATATTTCAGTGCGTGAGAAAGTGTGTGTGTGTCCTTTTTTTGATATTATTACAGAATAACTGGGTTTTGGCTAGGCTTGAGCAGTATTACCACATTAGGCTAGGTCCTGAAAATTTGCCCCAGTCACTTTATGATAGTTTACACTGGTTATATCCGGTAGTTTGCCCAGGTTAGGTCCCGGTAGTCTGCTGTGGTCTAGGTTAGGTCAGGTCAGGTAAGACTAGTTTCTAAATTTTGTTTGTAAACGGGGCATATCTCGAAAACGAGACATTTCCGAGAGAAACACCATAGATGAAAAGTGTCTTAGAATGGTCCAAAATAGTGGATAATGATACTAATATATACAATATAGTGAACCCAGGTTTTCTGTAAATTTACCCTTTTTTTATATAGTGAGATTAATGCCATATTAACACGTTTGAATTGCAATGTATACAGTAGGTGCGGGTTGTCTATCTGTACAAATCTCTCTCTCTTTCTCTCTACTCACGTGGGCCTGGGTTGGGACGGGGCCAAAAGCCATGTTTTTACCTACCTTAGGCTACCTAGCTTATTTGTATCTTTACAGGATTGAGTCAAGCTCGTAATGTCCCGTCTTTTAAATCAAAATTATCATATTCTTCTTTAAGTTTATGTATGTTTTTGACACATACCACTTCTTCCCGTAATTTATTCCATTCGTTTATTAGCCTACTCTATTTGGAAAGCTACCGTATATTTCTGTACATCTTTATCTCCTCTTCTTTTGATTAATTTCTTACTATGTCTATCTTTTCTTTTTCTGTGACACATTTGTAAACCATAATCATATCTCCTCTCTTTCGTCTTTCTTCTAGTTTAGGTAAGTTTAGTTTCTTTAGTCTTTCTTCATAGCTTAGTTCTCTTAGACTTGGTAGTCATCTTGTTGCTGCCATTTGTACTTTTTCTAATTTAGTGATATGTTTCTTTAAATGTGGGTTCCATACTACTGCAGCATATTCTAAGGTAGGCCGTATAAAGGATGTTATTATTTTCTTGACCATTTCTTCATCTATATAAGTGAAGGCTACTCTCAAAATTATTTGCTAACAATGCATACCGTACAAGTTTCTTCACTTTTTCATTTATATGATCCTCTGGTGTTATTTTTTTTTATTATTATTACTCCTAAGTCTCTTTCTTTGCTTCATTTAATATTTTGTTTCCAAGTTTGTATTGCTAATTTGGTCTTTTCACACTTTTTCCAAACTTTATAACATGACATTTATCTGGATTAAACTCCATCTGCCATTTATTACTCCCCTCTACCATTTTGTCCAAGTCTTTTTGTAACTTTTTACAGCAGCCTTCATTGTTAATTGTTCTTTGTATCTTTGCATAATCATGTGTGTGTGTGTGTGAGAGAGAGAGAGAGAGAGAGAGAGAGAGAGAGAGAGAGAGAGAGAGAGAGAGAGAGAGTTACAGGTTGGTTTTATTGCCACTGATAAACACTGCTGACGTTCACACACAAACATACACCAAACTGCATGTTCTGTACAGTCACCACCACTAATAAGTATACAGCTTTAGTTGAAGCTTTGAACAGTCCAATTCACCAGTGAAATAATTCCAATGGAGAAGTTGTTGTGCATTTATATACTG
Source organism: Petrolisthes manimaculis (assembly GCA_034508575.1). Taxonomy (NCBI): domain Eukaryota; kingdom Metazoa; phylum Arthropoda; class Malacostraca; order Decapoda; family Porcellanidae; genus Petrolisthes; species Petrolisthes manimaculis. The sequence continues at coordinate 20,996 of JAWZYT010002287.1, forward strand.
TCTCTAGGAATTACAAGCACACTTGTATACTTATTAGTGCAGGTGCCTGTACTATTGTGCACACTGGTTGCTTCCCTCAGTCAGCCACAAGTTACAACCCTCCAAGTCATCCAAAAGAGGTTCTCTGCTTAAGGGACCCTGTGTATGATGTAGTCAGAATGTTGGAGACAAAATGAGTCCTTTGAATATTGCCACGAAACACACACCTTAATGGAAGGAGCTTGTTTCGTGGCATGATCAGGAGGAATCAGAAGTCTCTAATTTTCGTACACAATTAGGCCTACAGGGTCCTTAATTAAGGGGAAATACTTTTGTTGGTGAATTGGAAGGTCGGTGATTCCTCCAAACTATGCCACGAAACAGATCCCTAATAAGTACCATTGAGGGCATTTTTTATGTTCACTGGCATAGTTAGGAGAAATTAGTTGCCTTCACCAACAAACAAAAAAAGTTTCAAGGGAAATCGATGTCCTGTTGACGTCATTGCAGCCTAGGGGTAATTCCCAAGCCGTCAGCAGAATCTATAAATATGGTTTGGTATAACATTAGCTAGGCATTTATTTTACATGTAGTAGGACCTCGATATAAGATAATTAAATTATGCCATAATATATCCTTCTAAGAAAGGGTGAGTAAATCACTTAGTGTGTATGGTAATGAATAACTCAAACCTGGAAACACACACACACACTATTCTTCTCTCTCTCTCTCTCTCTCTCTCTCTCTCTCTCTCTCTCTCTCTCTCTCTCTCTCTCTCTCTCTCTCTCTCTCTCTCTCTCTCTCTCTCTCTTAGTGTGTATGGTAATGAATAACACAAGTCTGGGAAACATTTGTTGGTCTTCAATGAGGGAATGAGTGTAATATGAGCACAGTACAAGTATACATTTATTCATTGTATATTGATGGTTTACAGTATTCTCCAAGAGAGATCGATCTAGTCATTATTAAGGGTATGGTATACTTTTGGTACAATAGAGTGCCTTGATTCCTCCAAAGTATGCCAGGAAACAGCACCATATGGACGAAAATAATGATGTCCTGTTGTTGCTTGGAATAGTTTGGAGGAATCATTCGCTCCAGATTTGCCACCAACATTGTACTGTAATATATATATACCACCTTAATTATCAAAGCATTACCGATGACATAGCCTATACTGAACAATGGTGCATCATTATTATCAAACAGAAAACATAGATAATATATTCATCCATGACTCATGTTTATGTATACAGCAGTTCCTTTACTCTTTACTACGTCACTGAATCCTGCCAAAACCTTCCTTCATTCTACTACCTCACTGAGCCTCACCCTGCCCCACTCCCTCCTCCCACCCTGTCCTACTCCACACCACTCCATCCTCCCTCCCTTCTCCTCACAGCACTACACCTCTCCCCTAATATTACCACTACTTACAATTGCGGACACGTGAAACCGATACACTTCAAACAAACCTCTTATCAAGTAGCCTATATAGGATAAAATATGACGGGCCTCTTTCCCTCTTTTATTTTATATGAGATAGTGAAGTTGAAAGGGAAGAGGAAGCGAGTACAGTCAGGCACAGGTAGCACCGGTCACCCAAGGCCACACTCAGTAGGTAGACAGACCCCTACAGTCACAGTCAAAAGTCCTGCATCGTGTGAAGGAAAGTGAACATTGAGAGTGAATCTTATGAACTAACATTACACATACCAACAACAGCTATAGTTTGGCACCATATTTCGAGGTATTTTCCTTCGATGGTGTTTCAGGACATAGCATTAACCTTAACTGTTCACTCGTTGGCAGTCACTACACATACTGTACCTTGCATCCGAACTCAGCCTCTGTATCCTATGTGCACTGATTGGGAAAATGAGCAACACCAGGCGATTCGGATCTTTCTGCTCCTCACACTCTGGTCAGATATTATGTATCACGAGTGTACTATGATAGTGTTAAATAGTTGATTCCCTTTCAATCAGCCACACTATAACTGAATCCTCTTTGGTTTGAACGACAATACACAGTTGGTAATATATCCTCTGCTCCTCAGTCGTTCGAACCACAATTGATACAGTTATGATATAGTGGTTGGCTGTAGGAATGAACTTTTGTGCACCATTGTACAGTTGGACACAGGAATTCGTTGTACAGCCGATGTGGAAAATGTTCAGCTCCTCCCAGTATGAAATTCCTTAGCCACCAATAACAATATTATACCCTAGACATAAACTATGATGTGGGATGGTGACGATAAGTAAAATACACAAGAAGAGTCACTGTTACTAGAGAGGGTGAAGAAGCATCTTCCACCTGGCCTGTACCACTAATTCCTGTGTCAAACTGTACTTACTTGGTAGGAATAGGTAAGACTGACTAGCCACCACCACCACCACCAGTGTTAAGCCAGCAACCATAAGAGGAGGTTGTACTGTTCTGGCAAGCCCCGGGGAACACTGACGAGTCGCTTCTTATCATACATAGGACATCTTTTACCAGGCAGGTAACAAGCTATTATGGGGTTAGGTAGTCCAGTGTTGGTGTAGTGTTGAGCAGATGATTCCTCCAAACTACTCGAAGCAACAGGCAATCATTATTTTTGTTCATTCGGTCCTGTTTCCTGATATACTTCGGAGAAATCAAGGTACTCTAATATATGTATCAAAAGAGAAGTAACCTCTTAAGGACCTTGAGATCGTGCATGAAAATTGGAGGCTTCTGATTCCTCCATACCACGAAACAAGCTCCTTTCATATAGGTGGTATTTCATAGCAATATTTGAAGGACTCATTTATCTCCAAATTTCTGATATCGGGGAGAGAGGGATTCCCATGCTAGGAAGGTCGCCAGTGAGAGACCAGACTAAATAGTTCCCATCTTTCAGTTCTTCAACTATCCCTCTTTTCATTTTATTTCCTTCCTGCTTGCTGTCACACCTCTCTCACCTTTTTCTGGCGCTATAGGACCTCGATGTTGCGGCGCCTAATATCCATCAATCAATCAATCTCCAAATTTCTGACTACATCACAAATTCCCTTAACATATTTTAACTATTACATACACTTTTTTCGATTAACACAATGCGCGTTTGGTAACTGTCGAAATTATACTGTAGAGTAAAATTCACATTGTTATGTATGGGACTAATGATAAAAAGAAAATCACAAACACATAGATAACAAAACAGTGCAATGGTAAAGAGTTATAATTTAAGGTTACATCAAAGTCAATATGTCTAGGCATCTCGGACGAAATTGGCCATGATTTTGGAACTCTGTCACTCGTTTTGTTTGGCATATGGGGACGGTAAGCTGGTTTTCTCAGCCTTTAGTCCTCCTCTTCCTCAAACACACGCAGATACCGCACAACACAACACAACATGCATAGTTTTGGTGGATTTAAGTAGGTCATAGAGTAAATATTTGTCTGTATGTTTGTGCTTCATTCTGTTATGATTTTGTGATGTGTGTATATGTGTGTGTGTGTGTGTGTGTGGTTGTAGTCATTGGATTCTCATGAGTCCCGCCTACCCTTGTGTATTGTTGACTGACGCTACGGCGCAATGAATACAAACAACAACAACAACAACACACACGTACTGTACACCCACCCAGGCACCAAAGTTTCTGTACCCCGTCAGTGGAAGTCAGGGTCAGGGTCAGGGTCAGAAAGTGGCAAGGCAAACAGACTGCAGCCACTACAGTGTTGCCAACGCTGGCCAAGATAGTATTACCGAACCATGGGTTATGAGCTCCGTTTGAAGCATTCAATAGTAGGAAGGAAAGGGGAATAAATAGAGGGTATAGTTCCCCGTCTCCACACACCACCACGGCACACAGACATACCAACCTAACAGAAGGAAGAAATACTGTATAGACTAATCTTCTTCACTATATTCATTATCTTCATTACAAATAAATTATTGACGTGTTAACAATCGTTGAGGTGTAGCCTTCCCAGCTATTTAGGTGAAACTCATTATGTCTTGCTTGTCGGAAAACAATCTGTGCTAAATACTGTTTACTTTCCTTCCTACTGATGCTTATTTGTTTGCAAATTAAATTCTATACTGCAGTATAAGTATAATATTAAGGGCGGTGAGTGTAAAAACAGGTTAACAGTAATCATTATCATTTATCCTAGTTTTATCACTGCAGTACGTATATTAAAAAAAAAAAAAAAAAAGACACTGTTAGTCTGGTAAGTGTTGATGGTGTCCAGCCTCATCATGAATTATCAAAGTCTGAGAAGTTTGGTGGTAAGAAATAATATGATATGTGTTGGGTGAGATTATTAGAAATTTGGAAGTGATTGGGAATTGTTTGTATGGATGAGAATACGTATATTAACTTTTAGTTTGTCTGAATTTGATAACTGCAATGTGAGTTGCCATATTATGTCCCTGGGTTATAAAAATTGAGGTACACTGAGGGGACGGCTTTCTCTCACCCCTGCGACACCTTACTTCTCTCTCAAACTCATAGGCATTGCCAGGGCGTCACTTTATTTTCCTTTATTTCCCTTTCAATAGGCTTAATTAACCCAGCGTGGCCCTGTGGTCAGCCTGTGGTTTACCCTGTCCTTTGTTTACCTTGGCACTCCTGCATCCCTCGCTCTGTCTCCCTTTATACTCTCACCAAAATAATTATATCAAACATACTCCAAACTGCTTATAGATTTTCCCACCACACACAAGAACAAGAATCAACAAGTCGAACATGTAATGCATACATAGGCTAATAGATTCATAAAGATATCAATCCCAATTACTTGATAAGTCACATTATCCAATGGTTAGTTTCATCGCTACAGCCCAGGCTTTATTATTATGGGCTTATTTGGCGCACACCACTTAGAGCCTTGAAGGAATCCATCCAGTATACAGTTGGTAATAATGCCGTCTGGGGATGTTACTATATATAAGAGGGAGGGAGTAAGTAAAGTACAGGTACCGTAATACAACTAAATGAAGACAGTAACCTAACCTAACCTGCTGTACCGGTATTTATTAAACCTTTTAATTTTCTCACTTGTTGATATATTTTCATTACTGACCTCGCCAAAGTGTTTCGGGCTCATTTCGAAGCAGTGGTCGAATTTCCGTCCCTTTGTAGTACGAGTCTATATTACGAATTTAATAAAGTACAGCCATGGCTGATAGTGCTTGACCAGGGTACAAGGAGTGTTGGTGAGCAACTGAACAGAGTTCGAACAAGGGAATTTTCCAAACCATTCTCAACGTTGAGAGAGGTTTAGAAGACTCACTTTTTCGAACTCTGTTCAGTTACTCTCCAACACTCATTTGACCCTGGCCAAGCACTATCAGCCATGGCTGTACCTGACTGGTTCTATTTTTTTTATATAGTCCTTGCCATGAATGAACGCGTACCAACAAAAATTGAACTTACGAGTGAAGTTTACACTTACGAGTGAAGTTTACTAGCCTATATGATAATACGAGCCCTGTTGTTTTTTCTCTATACAGATGGCGTGCCTGAAGGAAGGAGTGAGTAGTATCATCATCCACGTGTTGATACTGTGTTGTATTGTGGTCAGCGTCTGTCATCAAGCTGCTATTGATGGTGGTGAGTGAGTGAGTGAGTTTTTTTTTTTTTTTTTTTTAATTAATTGCGCCGTAGTTTCAGTCAACGGCCAGGCAATAATACATACAGGTAGGCGTGACCCATGAGAATCCAATGACTACGTGAGTGAGTGACTGTATTATTAACTCAAGGGGTAATATATAGTACCGAGTTGGTGGTAGATATGGAGCAAATGCATGATGATTCCTCCAAACTATTCCAAACAACAACAGAACACCATTATATTTCTTCATCTGGTCCTGTTTCCTAGCATACTTTGGAGGAAATAAAAGCCACTCCAATGCACCAAATGTATACTATCTATCCCCTTATTGATTAATCTAAATCCTAAGATATCTTTTTCGTAAATTGGAAAGAAACCACACGTAAACCGTTTCCCTCACGTACAGAACACTTCAACACCAACGAGGACTCTGGCAGGTTGGAGGTTTCAATTGGCAGCGAAGAAGGTCGAGAGGAAGAAGGCAGCGAAAAGGGAAGAGTGGATATATTATGGACTAAACATTCGTGGTTAGGAGAGAGACGACGAAGAGAAAGAATGGCAGGACCTGACGACGAACGAAAATTATTCACAGGTCATGTCCCAAATATAACTCTGATAGAAATAACAGATGAGATGGAGGATGGCACTGAAAATGTTACAGCAGAATCAGGGAGAGACACAGAGGAAATGAATACAACTAAATCTGTGGGAGATGCAGAGAAAAGACCTAATCGCTTCGTGGGATGTAATTATACAGAGTTAAAAGAAGACTCTGTTATGGATAAAGAGTCAGGTGGCCGTACACATTCTCAGGACACACCAACAGGGAACTATAGATACGCCGAGTTCGAGGACAATGAACTCACAACACAATCACAGGTAGAATTAATAAGAGAGAAAAGTATCAACAACAACATAAATGGATCTACTCTGCACATGTTAATGATGACACATTTACCCAAAGAGTGTCGGAACAGTAAGTGGAATGAATCATCTCACTGGGAAACTGTTGTTGATGACCTCACAGGAATACAAACTCACTGGCTAAGGTATTACAACTACAGCTGCTACGATAAACTAAACTCATGTCAAGGAGTCAAGAGTTTTAGTAAGACTATTGAATTATCACCCACCGATAACCTGATTGTTATTAGTCCGAGCTGTGTTCCTTCCAGTGGACTCTTTATTCACCAAGTTTATCAAGATTTGTTTATAGATTCGCTTCCGGAAAGTTGTTCTCGGAGTATTTGTGAAAATGTTATATGGCTGGACATAATTAGACTTCCCTTGGTTTATATGCATCTTAGTACATCACCAAGGAGTAGTAATCATAACTTGCTTATTAAGGACTGTTACAAGAAATTACTGGACATGTCAACGAATTCCATGAGTATATCTGAAATTTTTCCACAAAAGGAAGATAAGAGTATTACAAGGGATATATCTGAACTTTCGCCTCAAGTGGAAGTTAAAAGTATTACAAGGGATGTGTCTGAAAATAGTACATGTGATTCTGTGATAAGAGTGCAAGTGATGAATGGAAGAAGAAATATTGTGTTCGTCGTCAGTCCGCCAGGTTGTTCCTCCACGTTTGATGTCTGGTTCTCTTCTCAGACCACCAAATTATTCACCTGCTTAAAAGGAAAGGCATTAAAAGCAAATTTAAGAACTACCGGTAATATATATAATGACTTTGTTGAAGATTTTGTTGATAAGGACTTGAGACTCTTTAAGTTACCGTCTTCTTGTATTAGTTTGTTGTGTAATGAACATGTTGATTTGACAGTTGTAACACTTTCTAGAATAGAGAACGTTAAACTCTGGCTTCCCTACGTGAAATATTGTTCAGGACAATTATGTCAGTCTCTGTTATCAACATTCATTGATTGTCATACAGATCTCAGTGTTAAGAGACACCTCTGGTTCACTCCTCATTCAAGTTTAGGCAGATCAGTTATTTCACTATCACCTCAGTGTCTAAAATATTCTCTTGATGCTAAACAGGTAAAATTAAAAGCTGAAATTATCGGTAGAATCATAAGAGATAATAATTATATGACTCAAGATTGTTTGAAGGTAATATGTGATGCCTCTGTCCTTGAAGAGGGAGGTTCCACTGCTTTTATATTTGTCGAAAAATATATGGCTGAATATTTACCTGACACTTGCCTTGACAAACCCCATGAAACCATTAATATCAACGAAAATCTCACTCTCGTCTCGTATCACCTAAACAATACTAACTTTATTTTAGTGTATGTGTACTTGGTATATACCAATCATGAGAAAGAAAAATTTAGAGAGTTCATTGCCGAGTTTTATAATGCCAATGGATTAGATATGATTACCTGTTGTAACAGTAATAATTATCGTGTAATTAAATATAAAACTGATGGGAAAGTTTTCTACACGTGTATGGAAAAAACATCACCTCCCATCCCACCACATTGTGGTAAAAACGAGAGTTATCCCTGGTACACCAAGAAAGTGGGAAATAACGCCAGTAATACATACATAGCTATTTTGAAAGAGGGAAAATATCTGGAGAAGGATAATCTCTATCTCTGGCTAGTAACACTTGACACTGATTTCTCAAACGACTCCCTCAAATATTTGTTCCCGGTGCTAAACAACACAGGGTTCATTTATGGAAGGAATAAAATCATCAGGTTTACAGAAAAGGTGAGAACGTCTGTTGGTTTCCAAAGTTTCATCAGTGACATCCAGAGAGCTAATGTAGTGTGTGATCAGTCCATGGAATTCACTGTGTGTTACAAGAGAGGCACAAAGTTTCCCATCACACAACCCAATCCAAGGTACCTCATTATCTTTCACGAGTGTGTAATTAATCCTTATCTCGGCGAGGACCAACTCATTCTTGCACTCCTTTCACACTTCCACGATACAGGAATAACGAAAAAGGAGCTTTGTGATAAGGAGCACCTTTCGCTTGTAATAACTACTGCAGATAAAGTCGAATATGAAACTCTGGGATTTCCAAATGAAGTTGTTCCCGTTATGAATGAATTAAAGTCTTCGTCTCCTGAGTGGACATGGGTTGAAACAAATTACTACGACCCTTGGTTTGTAGCTGATTGGTTGTGCTTACGCTTATGGGAAATTTCTCACATATCTTTCATGTTGAATACCGGTGTCGACTGTCTCTACTATACTACAAGCTCGGTTAAGGTATTTATGTTTATTATCCATAACCACACTTCTCACGTTGCCCTTTTCCCCTTGAGAAGTAGTAGTGCATTAGCTACAACCAACTTGACGGGGAAATATGAAACAAAATCATTGGTACTCGAAGAAGAACGGAATGGTACATCTCATACTCTTCAGATTATGAAAGCTGGATTTAATCCTTTTGAAGGAATGTATATGTACGATTACGAAGAATATCCAGAGAGTGTCCTGAATCTCCAGAGGGAGCTGCTCAAAATAAGTTACCATGCCTATGTAACTGGAAATGAAAAATGTTATAACGACATTCATAACAAAAAGTTCTTTAAAGTCCAAAACATTAATGTGCAAGCTGTAGGACCCATTCCCAGTAATGTTGCAGAGAGTTCATGTTTCTCATCATTACCAAGAGCAACAAAAAATGCCATGCTGTTTTATCCAAAACACGATGATTTGGAAAAGGTCACTATCAATAAGTTCTGGCCTACCTGCCTATACAACATGATGATGTTGATGTATATAGAGAATGCAACATTTGTGACGGATTGGTGGTACTTGAGTTCTTCATGTAAGAGGAATGAAATAATGCTTCTGGTTTCAAGTATTGTGGTCACATTTATAACTCTGGCTGGGAATATATTTGTACTGACTGTCATGGTAACCTCGGGATTTCTTCACGATACAACATTTATGATCCGAGCCTCCTTAGCATCTGCAGACTTACTGATGGGACTAATACCCGCTTCACTCGCTGTCTATGATCAGTTTGGGTTGATAAACGGTCGTCTCACGTTACAAAACCTCAATGAAGATATATTATTAACCAACATTCCCTACATAATCGCCAGTCAGTCCCCAGGGTTTCAGCAGCTGAGATTCCAACGTAATGATTTGATGCCCATACTGGCTTGTTTCTCCTTCAACGTGTCCACTATGGTATCTTTACTCACATTGGCCATACTGAGTCTAGAGCGACTGTGTGTGATGCGAGGGAGACCATTGTCCCGCACCTTCATGGTAAAGAGTATAATTCTATCCTGGACGGCTGGACTATTACTCTCATTTTTGGTCAATTGGAGAAAAGAGGGAATTTATTTCACTGGCTACTTTGATCCGATCACCAAGTTGACTCTGAACATCGGAGCCAATGCACCTTCTGTGTCTCGGTGGGTCTTCTATCTGGAGTTATGTGTGATGGGGTTGGCTGGGACAACAGTGATCGTCTGTGGTACTGCTACATTGATTCTCTATGTATCTCATCATCGACTCACCAGAGCTGTTCTCAATATCCACTCCTGTAATCGAGACAGTGAGCTACGGCGTACAACCATCATCTTCGTGCTGATGGTGGTCATGTTTACGGTGACAGTAGGGTTGGTACTAGTGGATATCTGTGCTGACCTCGCGGTAACTAAACCTTTGGTACACTGGCTGTGTTGGTGGGGTTTCGTGGCTGCATCTTCCTGGAACTGGGCACTATACACACTCAGTGGGGGAAGGTTCAGGGAGCAGATTCGGTCAAGTCTTTCCTGTAGACGAGTTCAGTGCTTACAAAAACAACCACCATCATCACCACCACACTGTGCACAACAACAACAACAACAACACATTTCCTATGGTAGTAATATGTTTGGAGTAATGTTTGGGAGGGAAAAGACATTACAAGTCGAACTCAAGTCCTTTTCCAAGACACTCAACGATATTAATATTAATAAATGATCTGGGTAGTAATACAGACTAATAATCATAGTCGTAGGAACTCATTTTGGACTACAAGTGTACTGTCCCAAAAGTATTCTATCCCCTTATACTGCTTGTTAACACAGAAACATACATGGTGTTTAATAATGAAGTTTTCCTTTGCTTATAATATATAAGTTGAGTTTTGAAATGTATGACTGACATAATATTGCAGCAACAGTATACAAGATAAAACAACACGTATTTGTCTTGGTGATGAAAACTAATCCTGCAGCAGCACAATACGTGATGATTAATGTCAATAGACGTAATATAATTATTATGTTGCTATACTTGTCACAAACGAAATATCATGTTAATAATTATAAGTTATAGGGTGATACTGTACACTCGGATACCATAGTCTCTGGCCCATCTGAGTCCAAACCCGAGATCTGTTCCATTGGTTCTAGATGTGTGTGTGGCCTTGCTTGGAACAGCTGTGATACTAATCACTATGGGAGTAAGGCAAGGGTCACCTGCTTATTGTCTGTTGTTTATCTTGTTCGTTGATGATTTGATAAGGATTATTAAAGACGGTCGGTTGTGAACTTGATGGATTTTTACAGTGGCTTCACATTCTTGTACTAATGGATCGATGATACGGTCTTGCTTTCAACAACAAGATATAATGATATGTTGGGAAAGATATATTTGCTTAAAGGTTACTGAGTAGAATATGTTATTAGCATTAATCAATCTAAGACTAAATTTTTAGTGATAAATGGATAAATGGCTTCACAGCTTTACAAGACTTAGTGAAGTACAAGCAACATATTTATTTTCATAAGGAGTGGAGAGCTACAGTAGATCTCTTTATAATGATGACTCACTATTGTTTGTAATAAATTTGGTAAAAGACTCAGGAACAGGTAGATTAATTTGGAGATTTTTAAATGAGAATGTAACACCATTGAGTGAAGTGATGATAAACATAAAAGAGTTATTTTCTAATTAGTTTTCACCAGAAACAATATGTAAAATTATTTATGAAGTGTTAAATGGTTATATGTAAAAATGTAACCATGTATAGAATTATTTATGTAACTTTGGACAACAGTTATAGCTAGATGTTTAGGGGATTTTTTGTATGTATAGGTTTTAAAAACAAAGTTTTAAATGATATAGAATTTGAAAAATGTAATGATTAATTAATTGTTATTATCTTTATAGTATATAATATTAACATTATTTTTGCTTATTTAAAACAATGTGGTCAATAAAGCATCTATCTATCTATCTATCTCTATCTATCTGTGAGTGTGTGTGTATGTGGGTGCGTGAATGAATGTGTGCGTGAGTATGTGTGTGTGCGTGGTCATTAGATATTCATGGGTCCTGTCTACCCTTATGTTTTGTTGCCTATATAAAAACAAAACAGCAACAACTTCATGCCGTAAAACTATTATGTACACAAACACACTGTTGCCACATATGTCCTGTGCAGCGGAAATCCCTGTGATAGGTAAAGTGTTGCCAATTATTGTATAGTATCATGTATAACTCGGCCATGAGTGAGTGAGTGTATCTTTGCTTATTGCCTTAAAGATCCTGTAATCGTGTATGAAACTAGGAGCCTTCTGATTCCTCCTGACCATGCCACGAAACAAGTTCCTTCCCTATCGGTGGTGTTTCAAGGCAGTATTTGAAGGACTCTCTTATATCCAATTTTCTGACTATATCACAGAAACTTAATTAATGGGGTAATACACTTTTGGTACAGTGGAGCACCTTTATTTCATCGAAGTATATCATAAACAGGAACCAAATAAATAAAATTAATGGTGGCCAGTTGCTTGGAATGGTTTGGAGGAATCAGTTACATCAGATTAACCAACACAGTACAATTACATTTACTTAAGAGGAGATTCTTTTGTTGGTGAATTGGAAGGTCTGTGACTCCTCCAAACTATGCCACGAAACACATAATTTATTAGTACAGTTGCGAGCTGATGTGATGGAGACACGAGCACACTCATCATGGGGTCGCTTCTACCTGACGAGTTATGGAGGAGTGAGAGAGGAAAAAGGGAGGGTATGGAGGGGCTAGAGGAAAAAGGGAGGGTATGGAGGGGCTAATGGAGGGAGAAAGAACAAGACAGACGCCAATATCCGTGGCTGTTGGTGTTTCTGTATCTTAAGGATTTATGGTTGACTTTGGGCGAAGGGACTAATGAAGTTGGAGTTCACATTAACAAACCTATGTACTGAATTTTAGCATTGTCATCATACTTTTAAGAGTGCTCTCATATGTAAGAGTTATTCGATATCAGAACTGCAATGACATCAGATGGGATGGGTGTCTATAAAACTTGATTTATATCATGAATGATAAATGTGTTCCAACAATAATTCATATTATACAAAATTACGAGAACCACAAGTATCCATAATTATGCGAAAAGAAAATTCTGTGAAACGGAGTTAGAGACAGAATATCTCCTGCAGAATATAAGTTTATTTATAGTGAGGTGAGGGTTCGAGTCATGTGAACCGCAGTTCCCTTTACACACACACACACAGACACACACCAGACACACAGACACTCTCGGAGAGCCCAGGCTCGACAGGTTATGCCTAAAAATGTAAAGAATATTTACCTTATATTTATATGTACATGTATATGTACTAGAATATGTAACCATGGCAATAAAATTTACTTACTTACTTACTTACTTACTTACTTACTTACTTACCAAAGGAGTTTGTAGCTTTCGCAACCTTACGAAAATATAACACGAAAAAAAACACTTGTTCTATGTTCACTTTAGTTTATTATTGGATTACAAGTAAATTTCTGCCCATAACAAGGGAATCATTAATACGTAGGCATAGTAGAATAAAACTAGTTGCTATTTGTGAAGCATATGATAATCAGTGGTGATAACTTTTGAAGTGTCAGCCTTCATGGCAAAGTTAATGACACTCAAACAGTTATTACATGTCCAACAAAGTGTTCTAGATACTGTGTGTATTTATCCGTAAAAATAATGGCTGCCGTCAAGCCACTAAAGCTTTAAATTATGATATTGTTGTTGATTGTATAGTGTTGCTCACTGTTTGAGTTGTTTGCTGTTGAAGCGAGCCCAACAATTTTATTATGACGAGTATTTAAGTACACACAGTAATGCAAAGGATTAATGCAATAGATGACTACCATGGTGTGGGGGGTGTTCGGGATGTTGGTGGAGGGGTTACACGAGTACCCCACACTCGTCCGATTCTCTATAAACCCTTAGATATGATGACTGGATTAGGCTTAATATCACTCAGTAAACTCCTCGCATAACACATATAGTAATATAGTATGTCAGCCATAAATTAGGCCCGGATGTTAAAGATAGTGTGCTGAAATATTATATTGATACAACGATTCTTTTAGGAGATATTTGCGAAAAACAGCGTCTGTCCGGCGCTGAAACGTATAGTAGCTCAGATACTATTAATTGAACCTTTAGTGTGGTCCCCAACCCTCACTACCCTCACTCCCTTATTAATTAAATTGGTCCCCTCCTGTATCGTAAGGGATATCAAGCATGGTGAGTGATAGGCACGATACTTCCCATAATAATAATAACAATAATAATAAGTGATGGTTCAGTAGTTTGGTTCCTAGAGTCTGGGACGGTATTCAGTAAAACATTTCGGGGTTTACATAGGTTCGTATGTTTACATTACATTACTCTCCTCGCCATCAAAGTTCGAGTCTTTATTGAGATGTCGAGGCAGTGTTGGGTTCAAAACCTTGACATGAATGAACAAATACGAACACAATGTTAACTGGCCTTTCCTTCCATCTCTCCTCCCCCCACTCCCTTCTTCCATTACCTCCTCCCTCCCTTCCTGGCTCCCTCCTTCAACGAGGTTAACTTCACAGGTCTGGTGTGGTGGATGGATCAGTTCATCATCAACAGTGACAGAGACAGGACGTGGTAATAACTCCGCTCGACTTGTGTTGTATTTATATATATCACAGGTTTATTAATTCGTGTCTACTAGCTGGGGTAATAATTTATCTGGCAATTACTTTTTTTATATATTATTAATTAGTTTTTATTCTTTTTTCTATACTATTTTTTTTATTCGTGTTTCTTTCTGCCGTGTTTTTATATGTTGCCTCGCAGGTGTATTAATGTATAATTATGCGGGATTAAGTTTAATTCTGGGCTCATTAACGGTGTTGACTCGTTCGTGTAATAATTGTTGTCATATTCAAGTGGTGGCTCGCTAATTTAACTTATTCCAGAGTAATCAATATACATATAAATTAATTATTAATATAGTATTTACTTGCCGGTGTTGATTATTTTATTTATTTGTGTCTCTCCAGTTTTATTAAATTATTTCCTGGGTTATGACTGTTGGCTTCTTGATTTATTAATTTACCGGTTTATTGATGGTATTGTCTTGCTGGCTTATAATTCATTTTTGGGGTTTTATTGTGTTTGTTTAATCTTTTTGCTGGTTTGTTAATAATTGTAAACTTTAATTCTAATATTTATTTGTTTAAACTTTTTTTTTTTTTTTTTTTTTTTGCTGGGTTTATAGTTTGTCTTATTAATTTCCTAACGTTTAGTACTGCCTTTAAAAATATGGTGGAAGCAGTTAATGCCCTAATTTTTTTCATAAATTATGTTTATAAATATAACTATTCTGTACGTTACCTCATTTTGTTTACAAGGGAGTTATAACGGTACCGGTAAGCTTTCCATTTGTTCAAAGTGCATTAATATTTTGGCATTTGTGATAACTGAAGTGGATACATTTTAAAGTAAATTGATGTCTGTTACGTAAACTTGAAGTAACTTTTATTGCCTCTGATTTAATTGTAATGTTAATTTCGAGCGAATGCATTAAAAGTTAATGTAAATATTGCGTCGTTGTCACATTTACTGGAGAAAGATGAATGATGACAGGGGACAACAGAACTCCCAAACTAATGGTATGTGTATAAAACTCAAAAGGTGTTATAACTATGACCTTAGCTGTTGCGTCGCTGTTGATTAAGTCTGTAAAGGTTTCTCCAAAGCTGTTCTCCCCCGGCGGTATTAATCATAATCTTGGATGTTTGAGTCGCCGATAAAAAAAATTCTAAAGGTCGCTCCCAAGATAACATTTTGTTCGCCACGAAACAAGACTCCTTCAATATAGGTGGTATTTCGTGACAAAAGTTTGAAGAACTTTCTAACCTCAAATTTAAAGTCGCTGGGTCCTTAATTAATGGTCAAATTAGCTGAGGAAAAAACAATGAGACTAGGTTAAGGAATATCCTGTGGTTTAAGTTCTTTTTAACCCAGGTTGAGAGGAGCTCTTGTACAAATGGGAAATGGGTAACCCGGAACTGCTTCGATATTTTTTTTTTAATTGGAAAGTTAATTGGATGGGAAAATATACTTTTTCAAAATGAACTCTAAACACTTTACCAAGCTAACTTTCTGTTCGTTACCGCATTAAAATTTTCATGACCGTAAGGAAGATCGGAAACTACTTCGATGATTTAAAATTTATTGGCCCTGGACTTGAATATGATAATAAGACTTCCACTGCTTGTAGATGAACTTACATGTAGGTTAGTGATATAAACATACTGTAGGAACAAGTGTGAACTCTTCGAGGTTTTATGAATACCGACCCATAAAATGTCAAGGTAGGGAAGTAGTGTTGGTAAACTACTGGAGCAACGCTTGTTACACCAAACCAAACCCTTAAGGTTATATTACGAAAAGTGAAGAAGAGTACTAAAAGTGAAGTGCGGCTATGGTAGGGTAAGTGTAAGTAGTAAACGAGGTAAAATGCCTTTCAGTGAAAAAAATAAGCCGTTACTGAATGAATACTAAGTTTGTAAACAATGAGATAATGAAAGTGTCGGTCATTGTAAGATTGGTAATGTTAAAGGTTCGTTTAGCACTGTCCTGTGATGGTGTAAATGAGATGCAATAACTCCTGTGTTAAGAGCCTGTAAATGAGAAAAAAATGAGTGAAAAGATAGTACGTTTGTCAGCAAAGAGATCAACTAAATTGATGTATCTGTAAAAATGTTGCACAGTTGTGATGGTGCACAGTCGGCGGCAAAAGTCGTGTCGCCACACGTGCAAAACCAGTGAAGATTATGGAACCATAAGTTTCACAGGCTTATAAAATGAGAACCCAGAGTATTACCTTAACTTCTACCCAGAGTAGTTTACTAATTTACTTCCCCTGGATATTGTAATTCTGTATGGTCAATGGGTTGGTTATGATTATCCTTTGTTATCCCTCAAGAAACGCTGAGTGAGGGGACAACGACTTTTGCCACAGACTGTACGATCCTGTTAATAATTATAATGGTTGAAAATGGTGTTCCTTTCATGTTTACAAAAACTTTGGTCAGTGTAAATAATGGTGAATGATTGAAAATACCACTACGTTTAATCAGCAACGAGATGAATGTAAATATCAGTGAGGATTGAAAATAGTGCTACTTTTACACTTGCAATAAGAGCTGTGTTAATAAAGTGTAAATACTAGTGTTGGAAATTTTGGAATGAAAATATTTACTTGCTGAAACTCGCGTGAGTGTGATCATACGACTTGTAGTACAGAACCATCAACTCCTGGACACCGCTGAGCACCACACCAACCAAGGCTTTGACACCAACCTTACCAGTCGTGTGACGTCGGGTCAACAGAACATGAAGAGTGAGTGTTGTTTATTTTTGTGTTCGGGTAAATATTTAAGATGGTTAGCAATTACACTTTTGCTTTAATAGACGCTTTATTCCTCCATAGTCTGTCGGGAAACTGATCAAGGTTAAGGCAATTCATGGTGGCCTGTTCTGTTTCTTGGAATGGCCAGTTGCTCTAGATTCATCAACTTGGCAACTTCAGGTCGTAATATTACTAAGGGAATAGTACACTTTTGATACATTAAATTAGAGCACCTTGAGTCCTCCATTATGTCGGAAACTGGTCCAGATTAAACGAAGTAAATGGTAGCCTTTTGGTTGGAATAGTTAGCAAGAATCGGTTGTTTGAAATTAGGGTTTTACCAAGGTTAGACCGAAAGACTTTGTGCCGATTCCACATTTGTTCGTAGTGATTTCTAAGCACGCAAATGAAAGGACGTTAGCCGTGTAAATTCTTGTGCCTGAATTATTTATTAAACTTTGATTAAACTATGCAATGCTCATCATTATGAATCTGTTTGATAGATAATGTGAATGCGGATATTCTTGTTGTCGCTCCAGTGGCTTCATGGTAAATATCCTTAAGTCGCATAAGACCTATATTGAAGTTTGGATCAACAGTCTGGAACACTGGGTACTTGGGTGACCTGCGGTTGTTGGAGTCGGTACAGCGTCGTTGGACCAACACATAGACGGCCTAGCAGACCTATCGTATACCAATCGCCTCAAGGCTCTGAACCTGTACTCTGTACAGGGCAGACTCTTGAGAGTTGATCTTATTAAATGTTGGAAGATTTTTCACAAACAATCGGTTATTTCTCCATCTGATCTGTTCTCTCCTCTGTCACTGCTACCAGAGGTCACAGATTTAAATTAGCCAAACCACACCTATACACTGAGTGTAGACGTAGGTTCTTCAGTGTTAGGTGCATTGATCACTGGAACTTCCTCCTGGACTGTGTTGTTGGTGCTAATACCGAGGCATTTAAACATGGCCTGCACCGTTCCCTTGGAGAGTTATTATTTGCACATGCTGAGTAGAGGAGACTGTACTTTGGAATCTTCTCCAGTTGTGCATTCTATTATTCAATGTTTGCTTTTCGACTTTATGTACCCACGCCTAACACCCAGTTGCATATGGCACACGATTTCGCCCATTATTTTATATAGTTAACTATGTTCATGTTAACCTGATTAGCTGGCGTGCCAGCATTCTGGGCTACCCATCTATGCATTGATCACTGATAGATGAACCTTGTGTATTTTGGGGTAGCCAACCAGGCGAGTTCTGCTTTTGAAAAATAATGAAGCCTGACAAATGAGGTTCGGGAGGATCATAACAAACCAAAGCCACTGTGGTATCGGACCTTTTAAAGTAGTCTGTGAGATGATTGCTGAACTTCAATTGGTTTCTTTTGGTGGCGTTTTTTAGGTCTATGGATAAATATAAAACTATGTAATATTTTCTCAGTCGCAGGAACGTAAAGAAAGTTATAAAATGATTTAACAGGAACTGAAAACAAACTATACAATTTGTATATTAAATGTAATATGTATACGATCGTGCTTGGTGATTATGGAGTACTGTTTATATCATGTCATGTGGAATTATTTAGAGTATGGCTCACAATAGTTCGTAAAATCGGCTTGTCATAATGGAAGTGAATCATGTGGTTTGACCAACCAAATATCAGGTGGATGGCGAATTGAGTTTTGTTTGAACCACTGAGGTTTGTCATTGTGGCTGGCTGAGGAAGCTCTTGTTATTTTTTTGTTTGCACCACCTTTATTCAACATTTATAACGACAGCTATTTCTGTGTAGCCAACATGTTGTGGTGTCGGTGTGTGTGTAGCAAACGTGTTGTGGTGTCAAGGTGTGTGTATCCAACAAGATATGCTCCACCAATTTAAAGTTGTATTTGATACTTTAGGCAACATGAGGAGAGGGAGTGATGGAAGTGTTAGTAGAACCTATATAGTCCCTATCAGACCTCCTAGTTTAACTTGCCATAAACTTGTCCCTCAAAGTTAATAGTTTAATGTACTAAAACTGTATTGCCCCCTTAATGATCGTATTAGAGCGCCTTGATTCTTTCAAAGGAATCTGTGACGATACCATAATTAATGTTCATTACCAAAAACTATTTATTCAACGAGAATTATGTACCTTGGTATTATAATTGTGAGTTAAGTTAGTTTAGTTAGACTGCTCGGACCAAGTGTAATACAACATGACTGACTCTATAGACAGCGGTGTTAACAATTATTAATACACAAATGATTTGGGCAAGGATAACTTATAGGATAATATTTTTGTCGGTTAACTACGCTCATAGGTTTTCCATGCATTTACAAATTGGACATTTAACTTTGTGCCCTCCCCTCCCCCCCCCCAGGTGCAGCAAAATGGCCGCCTTTAAAACGACCAATGAGCATAATTATGGGTAACACTGACACCATAACACGTGTACAGTCGGCCTCAGGAATTCGTACAAGACATTGGTTAAATTATTGTTGTTTTTTACGAACCTTTGATGTCAGTGGTGTAAATTAATCCTGTCTGTACACTTCTCTACATGCACCTCCATACACATAATATTATTTTATCGCTCTACAATTACAGTACATTGGATTAATTAATGACCATTAAGGAGTAGATGGTCATTAATCCCAATTACCAAACCAACCAGGCCATACGAGTCAATGCAGCAGGATTGGTCCCAGACTACATACTAATCCTCGCTCTGTGGTAAGACACCCTGTGTTGTGGTCTGCGGATTGGAGATAGTCGAACAATTATTGCCCCGAAACACCACTTATATGGAAGGAGCTTGTTTTGTTGGCAGTATCGGAAGCCTCCAATGTTCATACACGATCACAGGGTCCTTAAGGCAAATGTTCAAAACTTGACATTTAAAAGTAAATGTAAATGTGAATTTAGTCACCATAGGGTTCCTTTACATAGGAATGTTGTCCCCGCCGTTGAATAACACTGTCTGTAGTAAACATTCCGGAATATTGACTTGAGTAGCTCACCCAAACTCCCAAATACTAAAATAAAAAATAAGGATTTCTCCATAATTATTATTACCAATGCACATAATATTGGCAAGATATAAAAAATGACAGATTGTGACTGTAATACATTATAATTAGGTTTTATTTCCACTCGCAGAGTCATTTGTTAGACCAGATCATTGCATTGGTCCCTGAATAATTATCTCTTTCTTCATATAGCCTGTAAAAGAATTTCTGTGGCCAACTGTACACCCACCGACTAAGGTATTGACGCCTTGCCAATTTCACTGTGAATTTTGAGCCCGTGAAATGCATCGCTCAGACCATAGCAGGGCCAAGTAAATATGCAGCTTACTGTTAAAAACAATTATTTAAATGTTTACTTAAGTAACCCTAATGTGGAAAGAAATGCTTGTCCTCTATTTGTACTACACTTCCTTTTCTATTATTGTCAGGGATAGCTGGGAATGTGTTAATTATTCATTGAAGTCTTTAATATTATATTGTGTATATGAATGTTTTTAGGTATTGTGTAGCTTGGTTCTGATGATGATGGTGGACTACTGATTACGGTGACTGGATTGATGGTGATTACGGTGACTGGATTGGTGATGGCGGTGGATTGATTGGTGATGGCGGTGGATTGATGGTGATGGCGGTGGATTGATGGTGATGGCGGTGGATTGATTGGTGATGGCGGTGGATTGATGGGGATTGGTGATGGCGGTGGATTGATTGGTGATGGCGGTGGATTGATGGTGATGGCGGTGGATTGATGGTGATGGCGGTGGATTGATTGTGATGGCGGTGGATTGATTGTGATGGCGGTGGATTGATTGATTGGTGATGGCGGTGGATTGATTGATTGGTGATGGCGGTGGATTGATTGATTGGTGATGGCGGTGGATTGATTGATTGGTGATGGCGGTGGATTGATTGGTGATGGCGGTGGATTGATGATGGTGATGGCGGTGGATTGATGATGGTGATGGCGGCGGATTGATGATGGTGATGATGGCGGCGGATTGGTGGTGGTGGCGACGGATTGGTGATGGTGATGGTGGCGACGGTGATGGTGGCGACGGTGTCTGCTTTCCCTGCGTCAACTTAACACTACAGACTCCCTAAGAACCAACCAACCAACCATGTATGTATTACGGGTATGTTCATATCCTTGTAATTGCCACCCATTGTTCTGCAGTGGAATTATGAACAATCTTCTGCAAAAAAAGTGGAAAAAAATGTTTGATTGTAAAAGTTTTGGTAATCACTGTTATTCTCTTAGGGAAACAGTGGTCACCGAAACTGTTGTAATAGTTGTTAGTGTAAATGTTTTGATTATAATATTTCGATTATAATATTTCATGGTTGTCAGGCAAGAATGAATTATTTTGTTATTCATGAATAAATATATATGAATGATATAAGGAATGTATTTAGAAAGTCTGTTATTAATACTTCGGTCATTACAGGTGTGAGGAGGGCAAGATACAGGTGTGTGGAGTGTGAGCAGGAGTGGTTAATGCACCAGTACACACACCCAGTCTTTACTGGTTGGGTGGTTCAGCATAGTGCGGACGCGTGTACTGGTGTGGGGCTCCTCATCTCAACCAGGCAGTTTTCACATTGTGTTGCTGTGTTGGCGGGATGTGATCCCCCTCCCCCTTGGTGTGGGCCATAGGGGGAAGTACACCCTGACAGTTCCTGTAGTGGCCCCCATTGGGGGGGCCCAAAGGGACGTAGGGGTTACCACAAAGTTGTACCTAAGTAGCATATCGTTACTTTGATATGCCCGAATAAAAATTTTGAATTGATCTTTTTTTTTTTTTAATAAAATTTTCTTGGTGGAATCGTTGTGGTTGTTTCCCGGAGACTGTTTGAAGTATCGTAGAGGTAGATGCATTTGTGTAAAGTTGGTTCCACTCTGGTAAGCAATAACACTAAATGATTAATAGGAAAATGTCTACTGATGCAGAGTAATAAAAGAAGGTTCTGCCTTCATACTATCCTTAGTTGCTGTTCCTACTGTTTATTTTATTTTGAATTACCAGTGTTTTTTTGTTTTTTTTTAGTTCAAAGTTGAAACTCTTGCATTACACTATACACATGCAAATGAAACGGGACAAGTTTTATTTTCCCGATTTTGTGTACACGTAATTAGGGTAGAGAATACAGGGTCGGCTCATGCGCAGATTAGTCTAACCCCCATGTGCACTACTCCCACAAACGTCACTGACGTGTGGAAATGAGAAAGTAACGGTACATAGGCTACTATTATCAGGAAAAAAAAAAAATCAAGTTTCAATATATTTTAGTGTTTTACTGATTAGCAAAACGTTGCAGTAAGTAGGCTGTTAGGAAAAAGAAAGTATAACAAGCTGTAATAAATTTTATATTGTTTGCCGGCATTGTCGGAAGCCTCCAATGTTCATACACGGTCACAGGGTCCTAAATAACATAACATCAGGTGGAATGTGTGAGCACACATAAACCAGATGTTTTCCAGAATTAAGAACAAGCTGGTGTTATCTCTCAACCAGGACAACAGATAACGGGTGTCTTGGGAGCTGAATACCTTGGTTGTCTATATATAGATAAATAAATAAATGTAAATAGAGATATAGATGTATATTATATATAGAGAGATATAGATGTATATTATATATATATAGAGAGAGATCAATATTATATATATATACAGTATATAGAGAGATATAGATCAATATTATATATACAGTATATATAGAGGGATATAGATGTATATTATATATATATAGATCAATATTATATATATAGATCAATATATATATATAGATCAATATTATATATATATAGAGAGAAATATATATAGATCAATATTATATATATATATAGAGAGAAATATATATAGATCAATATTATATATATATATAGAGAGAAATATATATAGATCAATATTATATATATATATATAGAGAAATATATATAGATCAATATTCAATATATATATATATATAGAGAGAAATATATATAGATCAATATTCAATATTATATATATAGATCAATATTATATATATATATAGAAATATAAATAGATCATTATATATATATATAGATCAATATTATATATAGAGAGAAATATATATAGATCAATATTATATATATATAGAGAGAGAGAGAAATATATATAGATCAATATTATATATATATATAGAGAGAAATATATATAGATCAATATTATATATATATATAGAGAGAGAAATATATATAGATCAATATTATATATATATATAGAGAGAAATATATATAGATCAATATTATATATATATAGAGAGAGAAATATATATAGATCAATATTATATATATATAGAGAGAGAGATATAGATGTATATTATATATATATATATAGAGAGAGAGAGATATAGATGTATATTATATATATATATATATAGAGAGAGATATAGATGGATATTATATATGTTCAAGAATGACTACCTGGGAAATAAAGTTTACTCTGCTAATACCAGCAAATTTGTGCTTGGCAACCTTCATCCAGAGCTTGGAGTGAAGACTTTCGTTGGCGTTCTGAGTTCGACCCTTCAAACACCTTTTCAGTAGGTCCTCATTTGTAAGGTCAGTGTACACCTTCAAGATGGCTCCACGATGTTTGGAAGGGATTTTAGAGAAGTATCCTGGTTTTGTACTATGCTTCCTGCAAAACTTGGTCTTGTCAGCTTCACCCCGCCTGAAAAAACACCAGGAGTTGATGCCCGGAGGGCAGTAGTTATGCTGGGGTCTGTCGAGACTGCATGGTGATACGAAGCAAGGATACTTTTCCTCATGTCTTCAGTTGATGTGTAGGGTTTGTTTTTTTCTCCACGTACTGCTTTGCCGAAATAGCTCGTCATTTTGTTGGTGTTTCAGTCAGTTGGCTGGGTCCACTCAATAAACTCCTCCTCATTTCTTTGCCAGTTTTTGTAGTAATGGTGGTCATCTCCTTTTTCAACTTTCGCAGACGAGTTCCAAGACACTTACTAACATGGTTCACACACTCCTTTCGTACTGGGACATCATAGGGGTTGAGCTGCTGCACTACTTGGTACGTGCTAGAGTCCCCATCACCTGTGGTGTACCTTAGTCCAAGCTGGGTGCTCCAACTCCACAAATGGCGAGCAGCTTCTGTTCCCATGGATGCAGAGGTCCCAGTGTAGTTCCTGTTGCAGGAGGATGCATGCCTGGCCATCCACTCGGGTGTCGCTGGTAATTGCCTCTTTTCTCGACTGCTACAGACCTGGCAGAAGTTAGAAATGACTTCCCGGTCGATTATTAAGCCTGTGTCCACCTCGACAACAAACCCGACACCTAAGAAGAGTGTCCTCTTGTCATCCAAGTCCCGTCGTATGAAACTGTGATGTCAAGGAGTCCAGTCGTTGGCTCAGGAAAAATGTCATAGCTCTCATAATGTGTAAATACTGCAGAAATCACATCCTTCATTCGTACAGGGTAATGTTTGTCCATCCTTTTGTACAAGTAGTGGGTATGTCTCGTAAATTTACCTTGGCTGAAGGTGTCAATACCAAGGATTGAAATAATCCTATTTAGACCTGTGATTCCAATGTTGTTGTTCACAGCCTCAAAGACACCTTTCACATTGTTTTCTAGCATTTTGGTATTTTTCCCTGCACTGGTCTTAGCTGTCTCGTCACGAATTACAACTCCAGTATCGCAGTTGGTGCAAGTTACAGTCAGCTTGCTGCTTCGACAGTCTGAGCGTAAGAGGAGCATAACAGACTGTGCAAGCAGCAATGTCCAACACGGATATCCAGTTTCACGAGAACAGCAGCAGAGAGCGAGGAGCTAGTAGTTGTTGGTAGTAGGTCTGGCTGTGCTCTGCCTGCAGTCAGTAAGGCTTGTCCGTTGTCAGTTCCGGATATGAGTCAAACGGGTGTCGAAGCCTCATTCTGGAATCATCTGGCCAAGAGAAGTGGTGAACCAGCCAAGGACCAAACAGCCAGTTCGGACCTTGACATAATATAAAGACTTCAGAAAGTAGATAGCATATTTGTTGTCAATGTCATGGAATTTAATCTTACATTAACCACTACATTAGTGGATGGTCATGGCCTTACAAGCTTTCATTCATTACGGGATCCTATGATGTAGTCAGAAAAAATAAACGAGTCCTTCAAACATTACCGGTACCATGAAACATACACCTATATGGAATAAGCTTGTTTCGTGGCATTGTCAGGAGGAATCGGAAGCCTCCATTTTTCATACTTGATCACAGGGTCCTTAAATTGAGGAGGAAACGAAACAATGTTAGACTTGGAATACTTTGTAGCACGAAGGAGAAGTATCAATCCCTGCGGAACAACCAAAGTTGCTGTATATAATCGCATATACTGTAGTTTCCCCTTCTTTCTGTTGACAAGTAGCCAACAAATGCCTTGTTGGTCTTGAACATATCATTAATAGTGCACTCTACAATTTTTTCATATATGGTGGATGATATGAAGTACAGTATATCAATGAATATAGCTTATCAGGATTATGACAATCAACAAGAAGCAGAAAAGCTGAGATAGTAGTTTTAGTCATTTCATTCTCTAGTGTAGCTGCAGTTTGGAGATGTATCCAGAAATTTGTCCATCGCCAGATGATATTCATATTTTCTTAAATAAATTACGGAATGAGATTGAGATCTAAAGATTTGTATTGAATTTAGAAAACAATCATAACCTGATAGAAAGATAGTAAAAGGAATCCAAAGTAAAGATAATATAAAAGATGCTGAAATAAATTAATGAAAAAACACATTTAGATAACCAGTCTCCTAGTTTCTGCATAAACTGCCACAATCTTACCAGCCATAAGATTAAAATTTCTAACCTATGTCAATATTCAACACAGATCCCATGTATAAATACAATATACAGTATCCTCAATTCAAACATATTGTAATTGGTTCTTTCCTTACATATACTGGTATTCCATTCATACATAAATAATCTGTTGTAATCATTTATTTCAAAGAAAATTATTCCATAAGGAGTTAGATGATAAAAAGTTTAAGACAACAATAAAATTAATTTTGTTGAATGAGTATATATCATTTTCCATACTATAAGTATAACTTTAAAATAATAAAATTGGCAATGAGATAACCAGTTATAATAATGAGCCATTACCAAGGTTGAGGCAGCTTTATCACATGCTGTACACAGAACAAGTTTAGAGGACTTACCCACACAAGCATACTCATTTTTATCATTTTCAATATAAAACAGGTATAATTTTGTACTATAAGAGTAGCACTTACAAATCTTTAAAATATATATGGCACTGTTGGTATCAAAACAATACAGTAATTAAATTGAGAAAAATTAAACTTATGATTTGTGCAAAATAGAATTTTTATACTGTATAATCTTCCCTTTAAGGGTATCAAAAGCTATAAACTACATTCAGTTGAAATCATACAGTCTGAAAAAGTTAACAAATTATATTCAAGTAGAAATTTATATTCCCACAAAATTACATTACAGTACTACACATAAAGCAAAAGTTTACCGGCTTAATGTTTCCACATGACTGAAAAGGTGGATCTTACAAAGAAAGACTTCAAGTCTACTCATGTACAAAAGGCCCCCGCTATAAATATTATCAATACATGTTTCCCTTTTTTAAGGGGTGGTGGGTTCCAGGGCCAGAGATGGAAAAATGAAATAAGAAATAACAGAAAGGGACAGAATACCCAGGGTAATGGGTCATACTCACATTCACTCCTTTCAAGTCTACAAAATTCTCAGCTCCCCTCCACAAGTTTTTGTATCCATGATGCAAGTACTGTACCTTCATTTCGCCTTGGTGAAAGAAGCCATTCCATGAAACTATAAAGTTAGCCCTTGATATAACACTTAAGATAATAATGACCATACATTTACCACAGGCCCAATAGATCACTTCTCTGGTGTGGTAATGAAAAACAGAAGCCTGGATAAACACTTGGTAGTCTTCAATGTGGGACTAAGTGTAAAATTAAGTGGTGGATACAAATGCAGTATCTGTCTGTGTTATATCAAAGGTCCACTATAACAACTTTACAACAAAATATGCATTTTTTTTTCTCTTAAGATTATGAGCTGCACACTAAGTAACACAGAAGTACTATATTGAGCAGTATAATCATTCTTGTACTTCAAACTTATGCTCCTTATCATACATTTTATGTAACAACACTTCCTTTTATCCTTCACAAGTTGAGAAGAAAACTTCACGTCTTTCCTTTTCTAAGAATACATTAACAGTGATCCAATATTGGTATGACTTAACAGCAATAAAAAAATTAAGACTAGGCAGCCTTTGGTAATATGCCATTATGGGTCAATGGACTCCAAGTCTTGGGACGGAGATGCCTCATGTTCAGACACACTTTCCTTGATGTCGCCAAGATCAGGCGGGTCATTGTCAATTTCCATTTCCGACGCTTCCATTTCGCTCAGCAAAGCCGTTGCCTCTTCTAGTGTCAGCTGAAGCAATAAATACATATGTTAACACATGTAAACACCAGAAATATTATAACAGCAGTTTCTACAATTTTTAGAAATACAAATTACCACTGAGACAGCTGACTTAATAACATTTTAACATGTTTCAGAACTTTCCTTATTGCTCTGAATCACATAAACATGTTTTATACAACAAGCAAGGGTACTGGGTAGATATTCATAGCCCCCTACCCCAGGGGGGTACTGTACTGTGAAATACAATACTGTAATTCTATTAAAATAGTATCTTACTGTTTACCTGTGCACTAGTTGTACGTTGAAAGTTTTTGGTGTTAGAATCTTCATTGCTCATGCCAGTTGTGGTAGACAGTGTTGCAGAATGGTCATCCATTCTCTCCCTTAGCCACTCCACTGCCCACTGCCAGCGAGCCTGAGTCTGAGTGAGAAGGTCTCTAGCCAGAGGACAGCGGGCAGAAAGTGCCACCACCAGCTTGATACACTGATATGCCAGTCGACTGTCACTCTCTTTGTTGGTCCCAATCATGTCTGAGTAAGATATTTGCTCAATGTCAGTTATAATAGTTCTACATGATACTACCAATATGGACTTTTCAGCATTAGATAGCAAAAACACACACTTTCCTGTACTCTCTTACCTATGTACAGTATCCCAACTAAGTTCTCTGACAAAACATCAATGTATTGGCATCCCTTTCTAGCTATCACACTTGTCCCCAGATTCTATCCTATCCACTTCCACGATCATCAGTCAGTGACTCAGTGTTGACATTGTTCCTACCCTTTTAGATGTGAACCCCGAGAGTTTTTACTCGTCAGCTCAGACGACAGGTAAAATAGCATTACAGTATTTATACTGTATTATATGCCAACATACTCATATTTCTGTAATGATAGTATTATGTTATCAGTTTCTTCACCAACATCATCATCAATAATTTCTACATTATAAACATACTGCTACCTAAAGCCCCTTTCACACAGACAGACAATGTTCACCATAGACAAAAGAAAAGTACCGTATATGCCGGCGTACAAGACGACTGGGCGTATAAGACGACCCCCCAAACTCCTAGGGATATTTTTGTCTGAGAACTTAGTTGGGATACTGTACAATATAGGACTCCATATCTTACTTACTAGAAATAAAAACAGAGAAAAAAAAATGTGCTTGTATGCTAAACTCAGAAAAATCTTCCCTTAAATCACAGAATAATCCAACTTATAGGGATTGCACACAACGGCATAATTTTAAGTAATATGGCTAAATCCTGCCTCAATTGTTCCTACTTATGGAGGGTTTCTAAACAGTACTGTAATACACAGGTACAGTAGTCCCTCCGATTTTGCGACCGAGACCTCCAATACTGCGGAAAATACTATATCATAATTTTGCAAAATAGTTCGAGTTTTGCGGGTCGGCCCGCAAGAAAATGGAGGTTTCCGCACTAGTTTTAGGGTGGGAGGAGTGGTAGGGTAGTGAGGTCAGGCCGTGTGGCAGCCTTCAATGAGTTTTGGTGTTAAACTGAACTAACCATCCCATTACATATCACCCTCT
This sequence comes from Petrolisthes manimaculis, assembly GCA_034508575.1. Lineage (NCBI taxonomy): Eukaryota > Metazoa > Arthropoda > Malacostraca > Decapoda > Porcellanidae > Petrolisthes > Petrolisthes manimaculis. The sequence goes on from JAWZYT010002287.1 coordinate 50,243, forward strand.
CACTCGCTTTTTACACTTGTGATAAGCCTAACTCATTTATAGTGAACAATTTTTCACCCTCACGCTCCCTTGTTACACTCGTGATATGCCCTTTATCTCGTTACAGAATTTTTATATGGTAAAAAGTGCAAGTGATTGTAAGAGAAAGTGACAAAGAATAATGAATATAAACTAAGGAAATGTGTTTGTATGGGTATAAACTCCTGGATTATTAGTGATAACTGAACTTATCAACCATTACGCTCACTCCTCACTCACACCTGCTTCATACATACTTGGGAGGAGCACTGTAATTATGGCAAAAAATGACTAAAATTACGAAAAAATCAACCATCAGCGATGAGATGTCAATCATATTCAATTTTCCCCATAAGGTTATTATTCCAATTTTGCAATTTCAAATTTTTCAGCCCTAAGTGTCCCCCAAATTGCCACAAAATTGAAGGGACTACAGTACTGTAATTAAAGACTAGTATACCATAATGTGGTATCGACGGTTTTCTTATCAACAGCCATCTTAAGAACGTAATCCCCATCGATAACGAGGGAGTACTGTACTGGTATCATGATGTCACATAATAATTTTGTAGTCCTATCATATAAATATGTAAGGGTCATTTACTTACTGAGTAAACCCATTATGTTGTCTCCATCCGGACTGACGAACCCTTCAAGGACAGCAGTTGTACGGCTTGACTGAAGAGAATCCTTCACACTCTGTGGATTGCAAAATAAAAAAAATATAATCATATTACTAAGTATAATAATAATAATAATAATAATTAAAAAAAAGTACCGGTACAGTACTAAATTTTTTCTTGTAATTAGTATTGTCATAACCCTCATGTATCACAGTCAAATACTTACCAGAATCTCAAGTAACAGGAGAGACAGTTCCTTCAGCATGTTGGAAGGTGGCTTAGCATACTCAGTCTGAAAACATAATTCAAGACCAAAGTCATTTTTTAGTTATGATATATGAAATCACCTAAAAATATTTTTAACTTTACCCAACAAGTATCAAGGAATTGAAACTCATTGGTAATACATTAAAAGCTCAAAAATCTGAAATTAAAAAAACTTAAATGCTCAAGAACCAGAATGGTTTTGTCATTTAAATTGTTGCCCAAATTCGAGAGCAAATAGCATCGTTGCTGACCCCAGCTACGTGAGCAGTCAAAGTCTCCTCATTGAAAATGCTAAGTGATAATGGTGATAACAAACTTGTGAAAAAGAAACATGTGGTCCTTACAATTACATGGAAATAGCAGAAATTTTGCAGACATTGTATCAAAGCTAGATGGAATTGAAAATACAACTGTGTATAACATTAAGTTAATTAACAAAAACAAAAAACATCTTGAGATTCTGTGCAACTCAGCTAGAGAATTTACCAATATGCATCAATGTCTTGGTATCTCCTCTGGAGTTATCTTCATAAGATTATTCCCAATTCCTAGTTAATATTGTCTAGAAATTTGCTTCAGATTGTAATATGATCTTACTTTTTAGGAATATTTTCATGGTTTACCTGCAAATCACCTAAATATTATTTTTACCAAGGCAGTGTTTCATTCAGTTCAATGGAAGTACAGGTTTATGTATGAATGGGTTATTTCAGTAATAAGTAATCATTTGAAAATGAATAGTGTTGCCGGTGGCGGTATCGTGTGAATGAAAACAAACTGGCTGGTGTCGGGTACACTCAAGCGTGATTGTGAGAGATACAGGCTGGAGACTCACCGCGAGCATGTTCGAGAAGTGATGGAATGGTGCGATTGTTATTATTATTATATACATGTACAGTGTATTTACCATGGCCTTCACTATCATAATCAACATATCTATTTTTTATTTATATTTTTGGGTATTTTTCATTTCCCAACGAGAATCTGTAAAATTTATAAATCTGAACGCTAAAAGTCCCAAGCATTTCATATTTTTTAGTTTTGACTGTACTAGTTGGCATCTATATTTATAAATGACTCATCCCAAAAAATGTTTCACTGAAGTGTCTGTGATAATTCATGTACAGTACTGTTAAAAATTTACATCCCTGACCCCATAAATATTCTCATAGAGAGTATGTGCAGTACAGTACAGTGCTCCCTTGTTATCGATGGCTTTATTATCAACGGATTTACTCTACCGTACTCTCATGACTAAAAATACTGTAATTCTAAACTTGAGCCAAAAGTATGGAAAATGTATGTTTTGAATGGTTGTTCATTCTAAAAGGGTAGGCCTAAAAGTGCAAGTGTAGTGAGGGAAGAGTAAGGGTGATGGTTGACAAGTTCAGTTATCATCAATAATCCATGAGTTTCTACTCATACAAATGCATTTCCGTAGTTAATAGTCATTATTTTTTGTCACTTTCTCTTACAATCACTTGCTCTTTTCACCATATCATATATATATACTAGGATACTAGGAGCTAATACTAGGATACGCGTTAAAAGTATAAAAAATGCCCAATTTGAAAAGTTGTTCACTATAAAGGGCTTATAGGGAGAGTAACAAGGGAGCTGGAGGGTGAAAAATTGTTACTTTAAAGGGGTTAGGCTTATCGCGAGTGAATCAAATGAGCATAAGGGTGACAGTGGGGTGGTAAGTTCAGTTATCACCAAAACTCATTGAATTTTTATTCGTGCACACATATTCCTTTGTTTGTATGCATTAATCTTGGTAATTTTCTCTTAAAATCACTTCCACTCTTCTTGGAAATCGACTAGTTAAGGACCGCCTATTTGGGGCGAGCACTGTACTGTACATTTATATAACATACCATAATTGTCACATAATAATTTTGTAGTCCTATCATATAAATATGTAAAGGTCATGGTATCTGAACTACACTGTCAATCCTCAATTTATGATGACCATCTACAGTATAACTGACTGTCTCCATCTGCACTAAAATGTGAGACCAAACATTCCATTCATATAATGCCCGGTTCACACTAGTCCGTATTGACTGTAATTATATTTCTTCACTCCAATCTTTCCATTGACACAGGCATACAGTATACACCATTTTCCTCCTATTAAGCTTTAACCCTCTGTCCTCTACTGTTATCATCTACAATACACACACACCAGGGAGCCAGCTCTTCAATACTCATTGGTTGTTATAAGATTACGTACTATATGGATTTCATATTGGACCTCGCAGGGACAGACAAGAATGATTTAGGAAGTAAAAAAGATGAGATCCTTACCATCACTGCTGTTAGGAGAGCATTAGTAAATGAAGCATTTCTAGTAGCCGCTGCCTTCAGTGTTGATGTTAGGTCTGGGATGCTACCAGTCACTTCCTTGTGGGCAAGAACAACCTCCCTCAGCCATCGAGTCTGTTCTCCTCCATACAGCACATGAACTACCTCCCCTGGCATCTTCAACTTCACCTCCACTTCCTTCTCATCCACTACAGTAGAATCTGGTTCTGCATTTAAACCCATTTGATTACATTACATTACTGTACATTAGAGTGCCTCGATTTCTCAAAAAATGCCCGAAAATATTACCAGATGAACAAATATAATGATGGCCTGTAACCTGTTACCAGGAATAGTTTGGAGGAATCAGTATAAACATATTTATTACCCCCCCTGGTTAACCCTTTGCTATTCTGACCTCTCATCAATTTTTTATACTAAAATATACAGATGACGGGCTTGCCTGTCATAAAATTAATGTTTTCTTGCCCTTATTGCACTTGATGATGGGAGCTTGGAGTAAAGAGAGTGTCTGGAGTTGGTATATGCCACTTATAGCCCTACTCTCGTTCCAAGCTATTCTCAGTGCATACATAGGACACGTGAGTTATTGTGAACGAGTGGAAAACAGAAAAATACCAATATGAAATTGGCATTTTTTACCAGTTTCTATTCATAATCATATATGATGTGGATGGAATGGAAATTAATTCATCTATGCAATAGAGCAATCAAAATTAGTCTATCTTTATTATTCTTTGTTTGTTGTAGTTTTATACTGGCAGGGTGGAAAAGGTTTGATTGTCAGCTAACACACTACTCACCATTATTGCATTTTACTTTGTGTTTATTGCTTTTATTAACATAGTAAACTCCCAAGCATTAAAACAAGCTCAGAATCAGCTTCCTACGATCATTTGTAGTGAGCTATGACTGACAAAACAACAGCAAGCATATACAATAAGACACCTAGCATGAGAGGAGGTGTAGTGTGTCGCCCATTTCTGACACACTCGTGTGACAGCAAAGGATAATAAAATTATCAGCTCTAAGATCAGTATAGCTGATCCTTAATCCATATACTGTAAAATTACTTCCCTATACCGTAACCAGGGAAGTTAGGGAAATGTGGCCCTCATGAATTATATTATTTCATGTGAATGGAAATGTGGCTCTCATGAATGATAGTATTTCAAGTGTAAGGAAATGAACCCCAAATGAATGGCATTATTTCAAACATCAGGAAATATGATCTTCATGAATTATAGCTATTATTTTAAGTCTAAAGAAATGAGGTCATCATGAATCAGATATTACTTCAAGTCTAAAGAAATGTGATCCTAATGAGTGACTGATCATATTTCACATCTATCACCTGTACTCTGATGTGGAGTCATGTCACAGGCCGAGATAATGATGGCAATGACAGAATGTAATGGACCAAAGTCTTGGGCCTGGATTGATGGCCACCGCCGCTTGTCCAAGTCTGGCGGCCCCAGCAAGAAGGTCAGCAGGCTTGTTAGACCACCCAAGTTTAGGAGTTGCTGACACTGGCTTTGACCCTGAAATAAATATATCCTTGATAAAATTTTAACTTTCAATATTCTATTTACATTTCCCATAACAAAGACATATCTCCGATATAAGAAAAACTGCACGGGAACTTAATAACATAATCATGAAGTATAACATTGTTTATATACTGTACAACTAAAATTCCATATACTGTCTATCTATCTATCTATAGCTCTGACGCCTCGTTCCCTCCGGGAACTCCCCCGAAGGGGGTGGCCACGGCAGAAAAGTCTCCAGTCTTCCCTGTTCTCACACTCCCTCCTTACTTGTTCAATCCCTCCCCTCCCCCTCATGTTTCTCTCCTTTACATACTCTTCCACTCTGTTCTGCCATCTTACTGGTGGTCTGCCTCTCACACCACATCCCACAACTTCACTTACATACACCTTCTTTACAAACTCCTCACCTTGCATTCTCTCCACATGTCCAAACCACCTCAAAGTATTACGTTTCACTCTCTCAACCACTCCATTAATATATATTCAATACAATGATGATACAGTGGGAGCCAGGTGAGTATGTGGGCCAATCAGGAGACATCTTACTAATGATGTTTAGAACCCAGTGGAACAAAAATTTTGAACTGAGTATATTATCTTAAACATTTCATACACATTATTCACTCTCATTCCCAAAATCTTTGAAATTGGTCTACAAATAACAAAGCTATTACAATTTCAAGTTTTTTCAAAATGTCAAAGAAATTGTCAAAATCAAAGATTTTCTTCAAAAGTGTATATATGTATATTATTAATAATTACGATTTATTGGTTTCATGGGTAACGCTCCCCTTAATTCATAATGCAAAACAGTGTAGCCCATTGGGGCATGGATATCCCGTAGTAAAATAATAAAAAGCAACTCACTGCCACGAATGCCAACCCTACGGAAGTATCGCACCTGTGGTTTGGGTTCGTTTATCTATACCAGCTAGGCAGTCATGCCGATACTTTATTTAGAGAGTGTACACTGTATAGAGATGGTAATTTGAGTTTTGTTCAAAATCAACTTGCATCACTTCTCAGGCGGTAGACCTTTGTGACAATGCATCCGGAAAATCTCCGCATAAGCTGGGTATATATTCAAGTTATTTATGTGTTCAAGGCAGTGGGCACTGACGGCGTCCCGAGATATCCGATACCTGGCTTATATGTATCTGACTTAGCGAGGGTTTATGGTACTTTCTACTGGTTTACCTGTTGAGTATATGACTGGAGGAGAGAGAAGTAATGATGTGATGTTTTGATGGCTGCAGCTACTTCTGTTCCCAGTAGTGCCAAGAGTTGTTTAACCAAGGCCTCTACACTGTCCACCCCACAGTGCCCACACCCAGCACTCAACAACACTCCAACAAGTTTACTGCAAGGACAACGATTATCAATCAAAAATTAAAGATAGCACGAAGGAAAACTGAATTGAAACCACTTTACTGCACACCAAAAAAATATATAAGATATAAATATATCCCAAAGTAAGTGGTTCTTTTCATATAACGGATTCAAAACTCACTTTGCAGCATCTAATCATGGGTGGCTTATTACTTTGAAATATGGCAATTTCCACCAGTACATAACAATGCACAATACTTTAAAAGTATCAAAGAAATAATTGAATAATATTCTATGGATTACAAGATAAAGAAATTTCAGCACTTACTCTAATGGAAAGTACAGTACAGTAACAGTCCTAAAGTTCGGACTCAAAAACTTCGGATTGCCCGATACTTCGAAAGGTTTTTGGCTGACCAACAATTACTGAATTTATCTTTTTTAAATGTTTATGTATATATCCTCAACACTACTCTTATTTTTCTATCAAATTTTCACTGTTTTGCCTGCTACCATGGCTCCCAAGAAATGACCAACTAAAAAACTAGTCAGAAGCAAACATAAGAAGATGTACAGGTATATTACGTTAAGTGAGACACAGATACTAAAGTATTAGTGAAATTCGAAAGGGGATTTATAGTTCCAGTGCTCAAGGCAGAGTATGATGTAAGACAATCTGCAATTTACAATGTCAAATACAGGGCTGCAGAGTACAAGAAGCTTGCTACCAAGTGAGAGTTGTTGTTGTTAATGTTCTCCCGGGGCAGAATGGCCCCCTACCCCACAGACACCCGGTACGCTCTAGTCGTAGGGTAGTGTATATTCCCGAAAGTTTGGAAAAATAAAAAATTCGGGAGCCTCATGTTTACCTGCCTTCTGAACCTTCGGAGTATTACTATACTGTACTATGATTCCCAACACAGTAATTCATAACTCTTAAGGTCTGACCTAAATTGTGCTCTGATGGTCTTGTCTGGACATTCAAGGAGGAGTGGTTGAAGATGAGATGCACCACTCTCTGAAGACAAGTATTTGAGAGCTGCCTGACATGCATCCCCACATTGCTGCACCAACCTCCCCAGTAGTTCCACCCACTGGCTCACTACTGTGTCATTCTTGTCCTTCATACGGAGATAGGTGTTCAGCAGGAAGTTCATACCCAAATTCACTGCTTGAATGTGTAAGGAATCTGTATTGGTGCACTGGCTGTTGTCCTGTAAAAATCATATTAGATTAATTTTCTCATTTCTATATGATGACGTTAGACGTTCAATGACCCAGGTAACATTTGAACAACTGTATAACAAACTATACTGTATGTAAAGAAATTTGCTTAATGTCTATGCATATTTAGTATTTTACAGTACTGTAAATGATAAATTTTACCAGATTCACTGAGCAAACTTGATGGACAAAAGTGAAATAATCTTGGGAGAATATATCACGATTCTTAAGGAAGGTAAGGTTGTCATGAGTGATGGACGCCCTGATACGTGGTGGCATCTGCTCCCTGAACATTCCTTGCTTCTCCCCTTGCTGCAGGAGCTGGCTCAACTCACACAGGCTGGAACGGGCTTTCCTTTCATTGCTCCCACCACCAAGGGACAAACTTTTCTTGGCACTGTTGAGAGAAATTAAAATTGTACAGGGCCATAGAATTAATATGCAGAACTGTGATATGAATGAAAATGTATATATTAGGTAATTCTAGTAACTCTAATACAATAAAAAAAATCAACAGACAAAGATAAAGTGAAGGGCAGACTGGGTATTTGAGGCAACACACAGCTGTGATGCACATTTCCTCATCATTGGTCTTTGAGCTTTAGAGGATTGTAGTAGCCATTAGAACTGGGATACAGATTAAGTGAAGGACTTTGTTATTCATTATCATCCCGAAATATTTACTCAATGATGAATATATAGACAAGGTGTCAAACCCAGCCTATACCCTAATTCACCTAGTCTATAAATTCATCCCCCAGAAGATATTTTAGGATTCTTGCAACATCCAGACAATCTCAGTCATCTCCTTCAGGTAATAATTATCCAATATCCAATTGTGACAATTTTACCAATCAAGACTGTAAGGAGGGATAGTGAGCTGAGCCTACCCAGAATTTCTAACAGGTTTCAAAATAAGTTCAGCTGTTCAGTAACTGAACCAATCCTAGACCTTTAAGATTATAAATTCCCAAGAACAAACCTGCTGGTAGAAGCCCTGAAGGACCGAGATGTGATCCCCATTCTAGCAGTCTTGGGTGTTTTGGGGGTGACCATTTTCTCATCCATAGTCTCATACACCAACATATAGCCGTTCCAGTACCGTAATCGGTCCTCAGGTAGTGGATTGGCTGAAGTAGAGATGACAGTTTTGTAGGAGCAACAATACATGCCATACAGCTATTAAGAAAAAGAAACTTAGTTCACACTGTGCCTCAAGCTTTCAGGTGAAAGGCATTTTTGAGGGAGTAAAGTACAAACTGTGACACTCTGCAAAAAAAGTTTTGGAATCACCCCTCAATTAATTTTAAATTTTTATCACGGTACGGTTGGCACGTCTGCTAAGTCAGCCCAAGTGTCCCTGTACAGGGACAATAATACACCTATTATACACCAATAATACACCTATTCATAACACGTATCATAATTGTTATTAATATGTGAGTGATGAGAGAGTGAAGGAGAGTGAGAGGAAGACAAAAGAATTGTAAGAGTGGTGGGAGAGTTAGGGAAGGAAAGAGAAGAGTAGTGAGAGCGGAGGGAGAGTAGTGAGAGTGGAGGGAGAGTAGTGAGAGGTAGACAATATCCAATTGTGACATTAATTTTACCAATCAAATACTGTAATGAGGGATAGTGAGCTGAGCCTACCCAGAATTTCTAACAACAGGTTCCAAAAAAGTTCAGCTGTTCAGTAACTGAACCAATCCTAGACCTTTAAGATTATAAATTCCCAAGTGGAGTGAGAGGAAGATAGAAAGAATAGTGAGAGTGAAAGGAGAGTGACAAGAAGACAGGAAATAATTGTGAGAGTAAAGGGAAAGTGAGAGGAAGACAGGAAAGAATAGTAGAGTGAAGGGAGAGTAGAGTGAGAGGAGTGAGAGTGATCCCAGTACAGTAATTAAATAAGTGATCATTCATTTGTAACGCTATTAGTAAAGGATTTGTGTTGTGTTAGAGTGAGAGTGAGTATTATTGCCAGTGGATAGGCTTACCAACTCTACATAGCACTAGCAATAGGGGTGGTTCCAAAACTTTTTTTTGCAGACTGTACATCAGTGCCTGCCCACTAGCCTATTTTCATCCACACACAAGTTCAAAACACCTAATGGACCAAGGGGCAACACAAGGCAATTATCAGTACTGTATTGCTCGTTACATCCCTCTATCTGGCTAGTGAAATACAGACATCAAAATATAGCCCATCTGAGCATTGTGAGGGTGGGAGCATGCATCAACACCCCTAATCTCGAAACACATAAGCAACACAGGGAGTTATGCATGTGGGAGGGAGTATCATTACCCCTAGTGTGGACACAACTTCACAACATGTAGCATTGCAACATGTAAATGGTAAAAAATTATTTGAAGTATGACTGCCATAAACTTTACAATGCTACAAATTAAGAACAGTGGTATAAGCATGCATGACATACCAAATACTCATAGTCACTTAGGACATGATATCTATGTGAGAAGGATAATGTCAAGCAATGTACTTACAAGAATCATAAGAAACTTTGGCTTTATATGTCCCACCAAAACATTCTTGCTCCAGCAAAGCATCATTCATTTCTACCTCTTCTATAGTAGTGTCATTGAACTTAAACCAGTGACCCTTGTTGGGATTGGTCAGTGGATCCCCTCTGTAAAGAAATGCAAATTTACATGTTAGTTAGCAGTACAGTACTACCGTAAAACAGCCTAACTTTTGACATTTTTGTTTAGTTTTAGTGAAAACCTCCGTTAATAATGGTGTAATTTTATTCCTGTTGGTGTCTTGTGGTAGCTAGAAAGAGTACCTACTGAATTCATATATAAAAAAAAATTAAGCACGCTAAATTCGGGCTGTTATTTACAATTTTCAATTTACAATTTATGCATGCATATATCTTAAATTTGTTTGCTGCCCAGTACATACAGAGATTGTCCACGTAAAATCGTACCATTCACGTTCTTACAATTGAAACTCTTTGTTCTGTGTGAACAAAGTTTTGCAGGGTTCGAAAATGCAGACTTTTTTCCATTGCATTTGTCGAATATTTTCACCCACACATATTTTAAGTTATTATAATAGAATTTATACATATTGAACATTCCTCTAACTAACACCATCGTAATTTTTGGTAATTATTACAAATATGTGCATCAATGATTTTCACACTTTCTAGGAACCAAAATCTCCCATTTCTTTTCCTTTTTTATTTTGTAGACTGTTTTCTTTTGTGGAAATACATAAAAAGAATTTATATTATTTGTACGTACTTACTCTTGTATGTATTTACTTTGAAACGGGAGGGCGGCTTTCCTAGAGGGTTTCCGATTTGCCGCCTCTGCGTGCAGTGTTGCCAGATACAGTAACTCCCTGACTTACGAACAATCGGTACAAACGAACAAACTTCTGAAGTCCAAAAATTTGTCTGAAAGACGCTAGCGAACTTCAAATTTAGCGAGCGTGCATATACTGTAGTTTGCAAGTCTGCCACGCCACGGCAGCACCACACTCTGTGACGCTCACTCAGTACCCACGCTGCCGCCACTCTCCAGTCGCACCAAAATTCAACAGCATTTGTTCGTCGTGTCTTGGTGTACTGCTCCGTAATTTCGCTTAAATCGTACATTATTTTATAGAAAATGTTGGGTGTGAAGTGAAAGATGGATAGTGAAGCCAATGGCAGTGCAAGGAAACGTCAGGCTATAACATTAGAGGCGAAAACCTGTGCTGTGCCTGCCTTATCTCCCTGACGCAAGCATGCGACACCCACCATCTTGTTTGTTTACATCGACAGCTGACTTGCCACTACAATATTTGTTTAAATAAAATTTATTCCAATGTTAATGTTGTGTAAATCACCTTCAAATAGTGTTGGGTAATACAAGTATTTCTATTTTTTACAGAAAAAAGTCCCAACTTCGGACAGACAAATTAATACGGTACCGGTACTTGACCGCAAGCAAAGGATAAATTTTGATGAAGATGGTCTACGTAATGATACAGGTACCCAAATAATATGAAATATAGTTCTGTAAGATTGTCAGTACAGTACTACTAGTACCAAAGTTATTTTGCCTGTAAGGTGCTACGGTATGGTTCCTTACCAGTAATGAGTTTTATTTTGAAGAAAAAGAATTACATTAGTTATTTAGTTATAGTATTTTATACAGGTAATCAAGTCAAGGAATATAGGAAGTGGGGGAGTGTATCATTAGTACCTGAAATTATGTTATTATGTATTATTACCTTATGTAAGTCTTATTATGTTAATTCATTATGCATTTGTTGAGGTAGCAACTTGATATTTAGGTGAAGTTTTTTTTTGGAAGAAGAGGTAATTTCCTCTTCCGGTTTTGTGTATACGCAATGCGGGTTTTTTATATTATTATTTTTTTGCTGGAAAAGTTTTTGAATAGTTCTTAGGTTAGATCTATACCAAGAAAACCTCACTACAATGTGATATGATGCAACTTATTGTAATTTCAATATATGTGCTTAAAAAAGAAGCTATTTTTGGAATATATCTCTTTATATTTATTTATATACCGTACAGTATATATATATATATACTGTATATGCGGAAAAATTGTTTATACATTTTTTAAAAACTCCGCAGATTTCCGAAGTTCAGCCAGCGTATCCACAGATCAATGCTGTTAACCATTCCCATGTTTAACGGGAAAATACAACCCTGTCCGAAGTTGGGAAGAACTGTCCTAAGTTAGGAAATTTCTGCCTAACTTCAGACACTTCAAAATTTAAAAAGCATGAATTTGAGTGCTTAATTTTTTTTTATTATATGGATTTAGTAGGTACAGTACTTTACTTAGCTACCACATGACATCAACAGGAATAAAACCGCACCATTATTAACAGAGTTATTTACTAAAACATGTAAACATTTCCGAAGTTAGGGTGTTTTACTGTACAGTACTTTAATGTAACCTTGTCACACCATCTCCACTATACCTACAGTATTTATTACAATATTACACAAAAGTCAAGTACATACAGTATAATACACTTACCTTCTGTCTTTGATATATGAGTAATAATGTCCAGCACTGGCTTGACCACTATGGACTATAACACCAACCAACTCATAGGAAGCACCTTTATGTTTTAATCTTGTATTGATTCTGTAAAGGAAATCATCCATTTTTAGTTAAGGGGAGATTCTTTGGTTGGTGAATTGGAGGTAATTGAGTCCTTCAAACACATCTATAGGGAAAGAGCTTGTTTCGTGGCATAGTCAGGAGGAATCAGAAGCTTCCAATTTTCATACACGATCACAGGGTTCTTGAGGGGAGATTCTTTTGTTGGTGAATTGAAAGGTCTGTGATCCCTCCAAACTATGCCATGAAACCGTAGATCCCCTATTAGTACCATTGAGGGCGACTGTCTGTTTTCTAGTAAGGATAGGAGGAATCAGTTGCCTACCAATTCACCATCAAGAGAATCTCCCCTTAACTGAATCATCCCACAACAACGAGTGGCGGCGTCTACGTCGTGGGACCACACCCCAAAGCTGCCAAGGAAGGAAGCTATGGGGGCCAAACCGTCACAACACCGTCCTGGAGCACAAACCCCAAGACTTCTCCAATTGATAGGCTACTGCGCTAACCAATAACCTACAGAAGCACTCCACCAATCCCACCTTCAATCATCATTCCACCACGAATCACCACTTCGCCATTTCCACTTCCAATCACCACTCCACCATTTCCACCTTCAATCATCACTCCACCACGAATCACCACTCCACCATTTCCACTTCCAATCACCCGCCCTAGTACACTACAAAAGATGGTAAATTAGAAGTAAATTATATATACACATTTTACTATATACTGGAGAGAAAATGACTATACATACTGTGCTATAATTATTTACTTATACTGTACATGCAACCATAAATATCAGGATATAGCAGTGATCATCAATAGTATTCAATGGGTTAAGAGTTGTTGTTGTTGTTGTTCCTCAAGCTGTCTGGCCAAGCAGCCCCATAGGTTCAGAGTATAGTAATGCACTGTATGAAACTGCATTGACCGATAAAAAATTCTATTTAAAGTTGTGTGCTGTCATTGTACTGACCGTGGTGTGTGTGTGGCAGAGATGGCAGCTAGTCGAGACTTGCGTGGCGTGTGGGGAGACGAGGAGGATGTGGATGCTTTGGGACTGGTGCTTGCATCATGTAGCATTGTTGACTCTCTGCTGCTACTACTATCGGTGGAATCATTGTCTTGTTCAGCTAAACTTTCTGCAGTGTATGCACCCATATCCAGTACCCAGGGAAACTGTAAGGTGAAATTATGCAATAAGATGGACTGTGTCATGCTGTTATTTTATTTATATTCACCCTTGATGCTCAAAATTTCTTTCTCTAAGCTTATACTGTACTAGCAAATACAGTAGATTTATTAATTTTAAAGATTTCTATATTGAAGTTTTCATATAATACCAAAGCTTTATACAGTATTACCTTAAAATAATCATCAAACTTCAAAGCTCGTGAAGCTTCCCAATCATAGCCAAATCTCTTCAACTGTATAACTAAGACTGGTGGTAACGTTTTGACACAGGTTCGGATCACAGCTGTTCTCTGAAAGAAAATTAAAACATGTTTTTAGGTGATATTTACTTGGATAAGAAAAAGTTGTGAGAATGTGCTTTCCTATAAGCAGCAAAAAATATGTACTGTAAATTCTGTATGGATGATTAGTGCTATACTAAATCAATCTAATTTGACATACAGTATATCAGTCACATGAGAAAGCTATGGAGTTAAATTGGGACTGCAAAAGGTATTACAGTAAACCACACATGCATCGATCATGACAGTATCACCACGGTGACTCCATGTAGTATTCCTTTATCCATTAATAAATTTGATCTTTGCTCTATTATTATAGTTGACTGCATAGGTGTTGCATCTTTAATGCAAGATATGATGCGTCCTTTGTCTATAACTATGGTGGTTACAGTTGTTTGGATCAACCCTAAAGCATGGCCAATTGTTGCCAGCCTTTCTCCTTTCTCTTAACAATATCGACTTTTTCATGTAATGTAATGGTCTGTCTATTCTTTGCATTGCTACTAATATCACTTGAAAGCTTTCTCTTCAGCACCATTGAAAGGAGATTACTGTAAGAGTAAACATAAAAAAATCACGGGAATAATGTCCGTGTGGTAACAAATACGCCGTGTCTGATAAACTGACCTATACCAGCTCTGATTCCCACACTTTCTCACCTACCATCACACCACACCAAAGTACCTTATTTCATGTTAATATAAATTATTAGATATAATTTTGCAGTATTATATCCATTTTTAAGTGAAATGGACTGGTTGACGGTCGTGTACAAAGTATATAAAACAATAAAATGGGCACTCCTGATTATGGATACCAATATTTTTCATATGAGTTGAAATTCACGAAAATAAGGGTAAATAAGTGGTGGAGAAACATCGTATCTCACACCATTTTGTGACATCACCAGCCATACATATACCGACAGCTACTACAGACTGACTACACATAACACTAATGAATCTCTATTCTGGTGCGTTTCTACTCGTGTTTTTGCATTTTGGGACAAAACACCATTGTTGGCTATTGGCTGGCATGGTGAAGAGCATAAGTATACCACACAACTCCCCATGACATCACAATCTCATGCTTTCAAAGGTAACAAAGTGTATGGCTAGTGACGTCACGGATGTGCAGCCATCAACTTCCATTATGTGCAACTTTGATGGCATTTATATGCCAAACAATATTTGTCTTTGTCAAATAAATTACATAACAGGACAATTCAGCTCATTTATTAATGATGTAAATTGTTTAATAGAAAAAAAATTTGATCGTCAACCAGTCCATTTTGTGTTTGAGCAACTTGACATGGGTCTTTCCCCAATTAATCCGAGTTAGCGAGGGTTTACTGTACTCAATGATCATGTCAGCCTCACTATCTGCCTTAAGCTTATTCACATAGTGTAAGCCACACCTAATAACACACTATTTTGAGTCCCATTCCATTCAA
The DNA here is from genome assembly GCA_034508575.1 of Petrolisthes manimaculis. NCBI lineage: Eukaryota > Metazoa > Arthropoda > Malacostraca > Decapoda > Porcellanidae > Petrolisthes > Petrolisthes manimaculis. Next base: position 65,625 of record JAWZYT010002287.1, read on the forward strand.
ATACCACATGAATTTAAAACAACTGCTTGACTGAGCAAGTTAGCTTCTGGTTACATAAGTGGTGTCTAATATATATAGACCTACCTTTTGATTGCACTTCTCACAATAGTAGGCATTGTCTCCTTCCAGCAGTTCACCCTTCACAAATTGGTCAAGAGAATCCTGAAGGTCGTGGCACTTGGTCACAGTCAGGTTCAGAGCCAAAAATGGTTCTTCTTGTTCGTACCTATCACATCAAGGTTATTATAATCAGAGAGCTGTATAATAATCGAGAAAAGTTACATGTCACACAATAAATTATAAACTTTGATAATGAAAATGTCTTATCTCCTAACTACAGATTACAGGCTACATACTGCAACCACTTTCCTCTACCGTTTGATTAACATTGTAACATATTTCACAGATTCCAGCATATCTTACCCTGTTCATACTTCAGATTCTACACAGAGTTCTCAGCATATCAATCTCCACTGCTTTCATTCTTGGTTTTTCATATGCCACACCAAGTTTCACAGCCATATAAGAGAGTGGGAATTAAGACCCCCGCATATACTACATTGCAGCCTTTGTATTTATGCCTTTAATTCTATCCAGTGCAACCAACAAATCAGACACGACTGAATCACTACATATACTCTCAGCTTCTAGCATTACTATATACAGTAACCTGATATTCTATTCAAAGTGTACCTTTAGGATGCCTTGAGCAGCAGGAATATAATTGTCATATATGCCATCACTCAAAGGATCTAGAACTACATGTAGTAGTATACAGTGTCATCTGGATTACAGGGGTTACAGAACTAATAATCATTTGTATACAGTACTGTACAAGGGAAGGAAAGAGAGTATGATGCATATACAAGTTAAGGTCAGCATGCAAGAGAGGGTTTTTAAATGTATTTTGTGTAAAACTAACTCTTGACAAACTAACCTGTGAGGGCAGTCCTGACAAATTCTCTGTATGGAGTAAACGCCCTCTAGTCGCTGGGCAAATACACGCTCCTGCTGGTGGCTCTTCAGATACTCATCAATTTGTTCAGTAAGTCGTGTGTAGAATTCAAATGCATCTGTTGCAGAAATACTCATTAATTATAATTTTATTTGATAAGTATAGTTGAAAGTCAAATATAGAAATTATTAGTTACCCACAATGGTCCCAGTCAGTGTTATATGCTTTCAAAAACAGATTTAATTGTATTAACAATTCAGGTAATTATGAACACCCAAAGTGTGGGTTGCCAAGGTGGGAGTGGAAGAGTATGTAAAGGAGAGAAACATGAGGGGTAGGGGAGGGCTGGACCGAGTGAGGAGGGAGTGTTTGAACAGGGAAGACTGGAGACTTTTCTGCCGTAGCCACCCCCTTGGGGGGAGTTCCCGGAGGGAACGAGGTGTCAGAGCTATAGATAGATAGATAGATAGCCAAGGTGGGGGACATCAGTTATACTTTCTTTTAAAAAAAAAAAAAAAAAAAAAAGAATTGTGTCAAGGGGTTAAAAGTTTTGTTTCCACTTGATAAATTTATCTTGATCTTTACAGTCAGGTTTAAGAAGTCCTTCAATCACTATTAATATAACAGTTAAACAAAGCTAACCTTGTTGTTCTCTGACATTAACTGGCTGTCCATCCATTCTGAAGCATTTCCAAAATTTCTCGGGTACATAGTACTGCAGCTGGGACTCCATCAGGTGGCCAAAAACTGTCTGCAGCTGATAAAACACACTGCAAGAAACAAAAAAACAGGCTAAAGTGTTTACAAGATAAATTTCATTATCATCATGATCAATACACCATGTCTTTTCTTCTTCATAGGATGGTGGGCTACAGAGCCAGGGAGGAAAACAAATGTTCATATATCAAGGAGTGTCTGTAGTTGTGCTTAGGATATTTTCAATGAAAATGTGTTTGAGGAGTGTGCCAAAGTTTTATTAATGCCATTGCTGTTGTTACTGTACTGTTCTTTGTACAAGTTATATACATAAATTTTTGTGTTTTGTTCCAACAATGGACAGACTTCATGCCTATTACTAAGGTCCAGGCCATCCCCAACCCACACACAAATGAATGTGTGTGTCAGAGGGGAGGAATTGGTGGTGGTTGATTGCTTTATAATACAAATGACTCTCTGATTTGAGCTTACCTGTCCTCATTCTCCCGTCCATGAGTGGCTGCCAGAACATCCTCAGCTACACCAGGCACTAGGTACAGCTGTTGCAGGACTGAATTCATATAGCATGTAGCACCACCATTCTTGAGGCCAACATAACCACTGGCACAACGGCCCTCCACCGCTGGAGCATACTGTCAACATCATAACAATACATTTCATATGATAGATGAAGTATGAGTATATTATTAGTGAGTATATTCTTGGTGTTAAATTTAGAAAAAAAAATACTATAACACCCGATTCTTCAAGTAAGGTAAATATACTCTATAATTACTGGCAAAATAGCTCTTCATAGCAGAGCAATAAAACATAATGTACACAAAATAGTCATATCTGACCACCACTGATGGCTTCTGGCAACTACCTCAAGAGAAAATATACAGACTATCACTGATATGTTTACTCATAATGATGTTGCCAGAAGACCCCCAATGGTGTTCACATATATTATTTTCTGTTCTTTGATTGTCCATATTCACCAGCAACAATTTATAATATCCATTTCCACCTCATGAGTATACTGCATAATGTTATCACACATGTACACACATGTTGATACAAATAATTTCAACTCAGGTGATTATTTATAATGCTAACAATGTTATAATATAACATCATGTGCATACTAGTCAGTGCCCACAATATTCTACTACCTTACCCTACTGAATGCTAGTGATAATATTTGATTTGTGGGTTGTCGTGCTCATGACTAACAGTGGCAGTTGGAAAAACACTGTCGATGGTGCAGTTGCTTCATTACACAGTGCAGAGTACAGGTCTCCCTCACCATACGATTGGGTTAGGTTCTTCAAAACCCAATCGTATAGCGATCGATCGTATAATGAGCTTAAGGTTTAATGGGATAAATAGGGTTACGTTCCAAGACTCGTATATTATGACCATAACATCACTATTTACTACCATAATATATAATTAATGGTAACAAACAATGTTAAGAACAGTTAATCACTTTATTTAACTTACAGTTAAGTATATCGGTATTGTAATTTGTGAAATTAGGCCCAGGCACACAAAGAACATTCACTTGTCATCATCTGACAGCATGGACAGGGGAGAGTCGAGAGATAGAGAGGGTGTAGTGGAGAACGAGAAGGCTAGACAGTGTGGCGCCTGAGGGTGGATGGCACGGGAGGGGAGGTAGACAGTGTTGCCACAGTGGATGGAGAGTGGGATGGCACAGACACACCGAAAACATACACTCGTCCTCGCACACAGAAAACATTCACTAGTCATCATCTGACAGCATGGACAGGGGAAAGTCGGGAGATAGTGAGGGTGTAGTGGAGAACGAGAAGGCACTAAGGCAGACTGGTAGGCTAGACAGTGTGGCGCCTGAGGGTGGATGGCACGGGAGGGGAGGTAGACAGTGTTGACACAGTGGATGGAGAGCGGGATGGCTCAGACAGTGGCAGACACACCGAAAACATACACTCGTTCTCGCACACAGAAAACATTCACTCGTCATTATCAGACATGCCGTTTTATTATGTCCAGCTTAGACTGCAAGCTCAAGCTCTTCCTTGCTTTTTTGGGCTTTACATCACTAGGAGAAGTGCTTGCAGGTCGCTTAGAAGCCATAACGAGACGAATGAATCACTCGATAATAAGAGAGGGGCAGTATGATAATGGTAGCAGTGGGAGCTTGACTGAATGTTTTCTGTGTGCGAGAACGAGTGTATGTTTTCGGTGTGTCTGCCACTGTCTGAGCCATCCCGCTCTCCATCCACTGTGTCAACACTGTCTACCTCCCCTCCCGTGCCATCCACCCTCAGGCGCCACACTGTCTAGCCTACCAGTCTGCCTTAGTGCCTTCTCGTTCTCCACTACACCCTCACTATCTCCCGACTCTCCCCTGTCCATGCTGTCAGATGATGACTAGTGAATGTTTTCTGTGTGCGAGGACGAGTGTATGTTTTCGGTGTGTCTGTGCCATCCCACTCTCCATCCACTGTGGCAACACTGTCTACCTCCCCTCCCGTGCCATCCACCCTCAGGCACCACACTGTCTAGCCTTCTCGTTCTCCACTACACCCTCTCTATCTCCCGACTCTCCCCTGTCCATGCTGGGTCAGACAAGGGAAAACAGTTCAAAACACGCAGACGACGCAGTTCTTCCAATCGTCGCTACGCTTGGGTGGCGCTGTCATCGCTCGCTCAAACAAATGATAGTAACCTTGCGCAGCGGGAGATCGTAAATGCGAGTGAAAATGATCGTTTAAAGAGCCAAGGGTATCAAAGTAGTTAAATCGTATACGCGAAATATCGTATAGTGAGGGAGACCTGTATACAGAACATTGAAAATTTTGTGGTAGCAGCCAAAAACATGGTCAGGTGGTAACTGAATCACTACCTAAATAACGTTACCTCTGATACGGTTCTTTGAGTCTGACATACATTCCACTCACACCATGAAAAACAATTTTGTTGAACTGGATTCATTCTACTATAAACCAGAAAACTACAAAGAGAAACTTGCTACAAGAAACATTAAATACCCATACCTGGAATTCTTTGAGGAAGTCTGGGTTGACAGAGTGGTGTAGTGAGACAAGAAGCTCCACTAAGGTGACCATGTTTTTTTCTGAGTTAGTGACTAAATGGACAAGAAGCTGGTATGCTGCCACCCTTGACTCCTTGCCTGTGCACTTGGCCCAGTAGTTTCCTCTAGCACCACTAGAATCCTGTTGAGAGCTGCCTCCCTCCAGCACAAGCTTGGATGCAGGGAACAAGTATTCCAGCACCAGCAATGGGATGAGGTTCACTCCTTCACACCACAGAAAAGATTTTAGTGTGGTGAAAACACAGTTGATATTACAGTCACTTTAACTATACAACTATGGGTACTTATTCAGAAACCGTCAAACAAATGCATAAACAAACAGGGACTGATATTTAAATATTTATGAACATTACTTAGAACATAACAAAAATGTATTTTAATGACGGTTAACCTTGCTATGAAATAGTATTCATGAATCATAGTCATAAAACAACACGTTGTATTACCTATTTCATTACTGTTGATGCCTTCACATGACAGGAGTGCCGATATTAGCGTGAGATGACCAGCAAGGAGCACATTGTCTGCATGACGTAGAGAGGCCACCCCTGACTCAGGTCTCTCCCTGGTGACTTCTCTTGTGGCAGTAAAGTTGGATAACCAGCCAATTTCATCCTCCAGCATTTGTGAAGCACTGATACCCAACATTTCTTGATCACTGATGCTCAGTTTTGACAACATCTTGGACCTAATGACATACTGATTAATTAAAGGGAATTATGCAAAATAAAAGAGGACATTTGCCACCAAACCATACTTCAAAATTAGTCAGCTCACCAACAATGCACATTTTCATATACAGTTTTTTTTATTTCATACCAGTTTGGACTAACAAATAAAAACTATCAGAAATCCCAGCACAGAATTAGGAGAGGCCAAGAGCATCAAAATTAATTAAATCAACCTTAGCACAGTGGTAGTCTTCCCTGAAAAATATATTAAAAGGGTAGTACATTGCTTCTTCAATTTTACTACAACAATCAATAAGCTTTAAGAGCAGGGATGCACAACCTTTTGGGCTCCTCAAGCCACATGATCAAACTTAAAACTCACTGAGGGCCACAGGATTTATGTTAAGCAAAAATGTAGAAATTTTCGATGATTAATGGTAAAAATATTGTACAGTACTGTACTTTATTACTTAATCCATTACGTTACAGAACTATGATTAATCCTTACCTGGCATACATGACACAGTCTTAATGCAATTTTTGACGCTGAATCATAGACAAGCTTCTTTATGTTTGGCTGAAACTTTATTGTTATTTTTTACCATTTATTACATACTAAGGGCCGCCAGAGGGTTGCTTGAGGGCCACATGCGGCCCACAGGCTGCCAGTTGTGCATCCCTGTTTAAGAGCCTTCAAAAATTACACTTGCCTGAGGTTGAAGTACTGGGTACACTGCGAGAGTAATCTGAGTGTTGCTCCACGAGTACTGGTGGATGGGACCCACAATGGAAGGGGAGCTTTTAAAAGCACCTGAACAAATATATAAATATTAATTTAATCCAGAGTTTGGTAAGGAAAATTACAGACAGGTAAGTAAATTATTAATATGCTACAGCAATTTCATGCATATGTATTTACCCCCCCTTCAAGACTATTAAACATATTTCATAGTAACTAATACCTGTCCTGTGCTTACATTATAAACTCATATTATAATCTTTTAAACCGTGGATGACAACATACTGTATGTCAACAAAACCAACAAGTGGTGGTGACGGCAGGTGATGACATATGTTGTCAACACAATTTTCAACTTTGCACGTCTCTGAAGTATTTTAATTTTCTCACAGTAGATAGCAGACTTGGCTGGCCAAAAAACCACCCTCTCTTGGTCCAAAAGCACTCAGTCTAGCTAATGCGCTGAATGTGTGAGGATGGAATTTATGTCAAAGGAGTGTAATAGTGTGCTGTGAGTGGTGGTCATTTTGAGTTAGCTACCCATTCTACAGATGTCCATATAGTCTCTATGAGTACATCAGGAAACAACTAAGGGTTTGCACTTCAATATCAGGTATCATTTATTCATGTAGGTTAAGTGGTTTATAAGTTACTAGCCGCCAAACTTTGTTTACGTTTTGTAGAATATACCTGCATTGGAGACCAGACATTCGTAAACATCCCCATGCTTGAAGGTCTAAAGGTAACTTTGTATAGAAAACTACCAAACACAATACTGTATTAGAAGAGTGCTACTTTTTTTATATCTTTCCCCATACATTGTATAATGATAATGTGCATTCATGTTACTTTCTCAGGGGATGAAAATAATTTTATGAAATACTGAAATCATAAATTTCATGTAAAACTATCCAAGCACTGCTGGGTTGACATGACACATAAATTCCTACCTTAGTGAGAAAAATCTTGGGGTGATGTAAGACTTGAGTGGACATGTTGATGAGATTGGTGAACTGCTGGTAAGCCACTTCTCTCACTTCTTGACTGCTGCAGCCAACCAAAATCTCCACGATAAAGTCCTTGACACTTACCATTCCATACCAGCGATCTGTACAACAAGACACATTTAAGTAATTGAACAAGACACATTTACTGTGTCTATCTATTACCATCATTTATCATAAAGGCCACATTTAATTTTAGGACACATAACTTCCCACTTTTTCCCTCTCTCCACCTTCTACCCTTACTCATTAATCTTCTCCTCATTAACCCATTCAGTGCCTGAAGACATTTATTGCGTCCACAACTGTTAGCGTGCTGAGGTGATGATGGCTAAATTGTTGTCTGGCAAGTTTTTTTTTTCTTTTTCCATATACACTGTACCAGGCCTTCATCTTCACACAGGAGGTAACACTTTGCTAGGGAAATCTTACTATTGCACCAAAACAGGACCCTAGTCAGCTTTTGCTATGGCTGCCTAAGTAGGAACTAGGAAGGCCTCAGACAGCCGACTCAAATCCCCAACCCCTGCTCACAGGAGTGGTAACCTTTGGCAACAGAGAGATTTTTACAGTGTCCCAAGCAGGACTCAAATACTGGACCACAGAAACTGCAGCCGCGCACTCTACCATTGTGCTAGCCAGAGGATACTTTGCATTTGTTTAAACAGGGTCTCTTCTAGGAATCTACAGGTATGTAAATATATTTCCTAGTTGCTATATTTGGTCACATTCCAAGAGGTTAATCTTCTGCCTGAGAACTTGAACATAGAATTTCATTCAATGGATGATGTAAATAAATCTACAAAGGGTATCGCCAAATACCAGCAACTAAGAAAAAAGAACAATCAATTAGTTATGACAATAGATCCTGTAATAATAATAACCATAATTAACATTAACCTCATCTCCTTTTCAAAAGGTGGTGGGCTCTATGGCCAGGAATGGAAAACTACAATTAGAAATAAGAGATAGAGGGAAAGAACACCCAGTTGTTGGTGTTATCGAATTCCTCAAGCTATCTTAGCTGAGCAGCCCTGAGCCCCTGAGGAGGGTCATGGCCAGAACTGGGCCTTCCTACAGTGCCCTCAGAGTATATGTTGTGCTGTTGGTAAGTGTGAATGTGTGCATTGCAGTCTCCCATAATGTGTTTAATAGAGTAATGTGCATTAAGACAGGCATCAGAACACCCAGTGAAATGAGTTACATTCACTACCTCAATCTACAATCAGAACACACACTATGTAATAAAATAAGTATTGTACATACCTATAAGCTGTGGACGGAACTTGAGGAAGGCAATGAGGAGGTACAATGCTTGTGATGCAATGAGAGAATCAATGGATGAGATTGTTGCTTGTTGCACACATACTCCACACTGAAGCACTGCCTCACTTTCACTACTGGAACTCTGGGTGCTTCCTGAATGAACAAAGAATTGAAGGTGAATTATACTGTACATGTAACAGCAAGGTGGCAGACAGACTATTACAAGATACAAATGGGTTATATAATTACCGCACAACAAACCTGTATAAACAAACATTCAGTCAACTTCACCTGAACTCTCTTCATGGCTTAATAATTGATAATATGATCCCTATGTGCAAGTGAGTGATGGCAATAGTAAACTGTATTCCCCCACACACTATCCAAATACAGTACAGTAGTCATTCCAATTTTGTGAAACGCCAATTTTGCGACGGAGACCCTAAATACTGCGGAAAATACGATAACCTAATTTTGCTAAATGGTTTGAGTTTTAAGGGTCAGGCAGAAAGAAAGTGGAAATTTCCGCATTAGTTTCATGAGGGGAGGGGTGGAATGGTTGTAATGTTGTTGTTGTTGAAGTTCCTCCAGCTGTCTGGCCGAGCAGCCGCGAGCTCCTGAGGAAGGCCATGGCCTGAACCGGGCTTTGCCACAGGGCCCTCAGAGAGTGTATGTTGTGTTGTTGGTGAGTGTGTTGTGTGTATTGCAGTCTTCAATAATGTGTTTAATAGTATGGGGTGCTGTGTTGCATCCTGGACAGGCATCCGCAATGGCTCCATCCAACCTCTTCTGCTATGTCAGAAGGGCCGGGTGGTGGCCACATCGCAGCCTGGCCAGGTGGACTCTGTTCTCACGGGGAAGGGAGGATTCAGATGGATGGATGACAGGAGGTCGTGCATGCAGCTGTGTGTTGTTTTTGAGTGTTTGGATGGACTGATGAGTGATTTGAGTATGGATGTGTTTCTGGAAATTGGTTTGGGGTGGGCATGGTGTAAGAGATGATAGTATTTTTGTGTGTTATCGTGTGCTAGGTGTTGTTTTAATGTTCCTTGGCATGTGTGGGTGTTATGCCATGTAGTGTAGTGGATGTTGTGGGTTTGAGGGTTGTAACGTTAGACTGTGCGGCAGCCTTCAATAAGTTTTGGTGTTAACTGAACTAACCACTCCACTACACATGACCCTCTCACTCACTTCTTACACTTGTGATAAACCAAACCCCTTTATATTGAACACATTTACACACTCACGCTCCCTTGTTACACTTGTGATAAGCCTAATCCCTTTATAGTGAACAATCTTCACACTCACACTCCCTCGTTACACTCGTGATAAGCCAACCCCTTTATAGTGAAGAACTTCTCAAAACATTCATTTTTCATACTTTTTGCACATATTCCGGGACAGACATTTGATATGGTGAAAAGCGCAACTGATTGTAAGAGAAAGTGACAAAAATTAATTAATATAAACTGAAGATATGTGTTTTGTTTGTGTGAGCAGAAACTCCTGAATTATTAGTGATAACTGAACTTGTCAACCATCAGGCTCACTCCTCACTCACTACACTCGCACCTGCTTGATACATACTTGGGGGGAGGACTGTAATTATGGCAAAAAATTACTAAAATCACAAAAAATCAGCCATAGGCAACGAGATGTCCATCATATTCAATTTTCCCCATAAGGTTAATTGTTCCAATTTTGCGAATTCGTATTTGGAGGCCCCAAGTGTTACCCTAATTGTCACAAACTTGGAGGGACTACTGTACTGTAATATAGAAACTCTTCTACATACCTACAGTACATTGTAAATCATTTTGCAAAGTTTCACAGAAGTATAATATATAAAGACTAGTTTGAACTGTGCTTGCACATGTAAATTACCTGACCTGTATGTGGCAATAGACAAACTATATAGATGGATATATATAAAAAAAACATAAATATATAAAAATAAACACACACACATAAACTCCAGACTTACCAGTGCTACTCTGCCTAGATGATTTGCTGTTTTCAGGAGGGGAGAGACCTGGGTCATGAGACGAGACGGTGGGAGATGGTAGGAACAACTTGCCTGCTGCCCCAGCCCAAGACACTCGCATCAGACACCACACCATTTCACTCCACTCATCCTCACTGAACCCCTGTAAACATAAACTCACACTATAAGTACCACATTATTTCACTTCAGATCTCTCCATGAAGTCCTATGAAGCTTAACTAATAAAACACTATATTGAGAGTAGTGATAGAGCACATACTGAGCTCTGAGCTTAAGTCACAGGCCTTGTCAGTTGGTCTCTTCTGCATCAGTGAAACAATTATTGCTTCTTAGTCAACCAAAATTCTCCTCAGAGAGAGAATGAGTGACAAGTCTTACTGAAAAGCTTGGCACAAACACAAAGTGATTGTAAGTTATGTAATTTCAATTCAACCCACGACTGGGGACGAAACAATATGTTATATATATACAGCATACAGTACAGACTGGATTATTTAAATGTATGAGAAATAATTTTCCAAATTTCAAATATTGGACTTGTAAACTTCTGGAATGCCTTTGGACTTGCCTTCTAAGCCCGAGTGGACACCAAATGAGCAACTTTTCTGTAGCATAATGCAGTAAACTTTATTCTGAAAGTGATGGCTTAATTTGAAAGATATTCTACAGAAACATTATCATGGATTCCACCAAACTGTACTAAGGCATGTGAAATAATTTCCCCATTGACTTATCCAGAACACCAGAACTCACCAAAACAACTCTGTTAGCAACTACAGGGGTTAGAGACGAGTAAATGAGAGGTGGTGGACTGGCTTGGGCTGATGCATCTAAAGCCGAGCGCTTGGGAGGAGCTGGATGTGGCTGTTGGCTGCTGACTGGCACTTCCTGTCCTTTGGATACTGATCCACACAACAAAAATCTGAATGGAAAATTTATATTAATAAATTATACAAGGTATACAATCATATATGTATATTGCTTGTTGCTGGTCTTGATATAGGCTTCCAAACTCACTGAGCAGTACAGTATTGTTTATAATCAAAGTAATTGCTAGAGCAAACCACATATTACCAAGCAGAGTACCTTTTAAGCCAAAAGGATCAGAAATTTATCTTACAATTTGATTAAAGACATAAAATTTATTTAAAAGGTTATACAATGTCCTAATTCCATACTCACTTCAGTATTTGTAAGACTATGATGTAGATGCTCTGTCGAGTTTCATAATCTACTTCTTGGGAAAGAGAGTCATACTGCAATAGTGATTTAATCAAACTAAGCCCTCCACACATCAGAAACTCTTCACAGAAGTGAGCATTGTCATGCATTGTACCTTCTGATGATATGGGCATAATCTTCCCTGAAAGTACCTGTGAAGAATGTATGGCATTAGTAAGTTTTTGGTGTCATCAAATTTCTACTTTACTTATGAAAACAAAAAAAACAATTATCTGCTGATACTAAACATCCACAGTGAAGTGACATTACAAATAACTGCCCCAGCCCCACTTTTATACCACACAGGCTCTTGCCTCTCTATAGGGTGCCTCAATACTACTGCCTCTAACCTACTGTATATGCTGGCGTATAAGACGACTTTTGAAGCCATAAAAAGTGCTCTGAAAATTGAGGGTCGTCTTATATGCCGGGTGAAAATTTTGGCTCTTGAATTGGAGGGGTGAAGGCATGCCTATGCGAAAATTAATATTAATTGGAAGTAATTTTTCAAAAAAAATTACCAAAATTAATTAATACAAACTAGGGAATGTTTGTGCATGAATGAAAACTCAATTACCAAAATTAATTAATACAAACTAAGGAATGTTTGTGCACGAATGAAAATTCAATGAGTTTTAGTGATAACTGAAATTTCCACCCCACTCACTCTCACGCTCGCTTGATACACTCGTGATGAGCTTAACCCCTTTATAGTGAACAACTTCTCAATATGGGCATTTTTCATACTTTTAACACATATCCTGGTACAGACATTTGATATGGTGAAAAGTGCAAGTGATTGTATGTCAACTCCTCACTCACTACACTCACGCTATTAGGCCTACCCTTTTAGAATGAACAACCTTTAAAAACATTTACCTCTATAATATTGTGATAGATAATTAAACTATATTTCGAAGCAAGATTTACTGCAATAAGGTGGTTTATAAAGATTAATAAAGCCAAATACATACAGTCATCGATACGGTCATAAACAATTTTATTTTGTGTTCAAACTACACACTTCTTGGAACTGAAATTCCAGTTGATGCATAATGAGCGAATGAATGTTTGGGCAGGTCACGAAACGATGTCATTGACTAATATGCATAAAATATTGAAAAAATGGTAGCCAAATTTCCATAATATCGAAGTTGCCGACCGAGATTGATTGGAGCACCGAAAGTTACAATACAAAGGCTGCACCTTGGATTACACAGTATTCCCAGATACAAGTCATACAGTACCTCGCTGACATTTTCTGCAGGCTATTAGTCTATTTCTATATTCAAATTATGCTATATACCACGATTTTACCTGGTAAATTACTTTCTAATATTACTGAGCAAGTTATTTACTATTTGTGCAATGCCAAGCTAGTATGTACTTAAATATAATGTCACAGATATTTATTTCATTACCTGCAACTACAGAGACCTGGTATCACTACTACCAGAGTGAGTAAACAATTCAAACTCAGCCAGTGTATACATTCTCGCTTTATTATATATTTTTCAAAATGCCTGTATATACATGTGTAGTGACAGATTGTGACTCGAAATCAAATAAATTAAATATAAAATGTGAAGAGTAGACGTGAGACGTTGTTTTCGTATGTTTACAGCTGATTTAACTACATTAGGTTACTTTTATTACTTATACCTACATATCGTTAACTACAGTATTTAAAAGTTTCTAAAATAGTATTGAAAATTTCTATGGCAAAAAGAAAGCATACAACAACCAATTATTAGTATACCCATAAAAAATATGTATAATTATTTCATCTGGCGAATCTGGCAAGTCCCTGCCAGTTTGTGGATGGCCCCATTGCTTGTGTGTGTTATTACATGCTTATATTTCATTATCAGAGTAGAATCCAGATATGGATATTACATACCTCAACATTATATAACAGTTTCAATGGTGTTATGTCAGCAGCAGAAAGATCCAGCAGAGATTGCAATAATTCCCGTCCATTCTCCCTGTCCTTCTCTTTGTCTCTAATTTTGTCCCTTTTGGCAGGTGATCCAAATGCAGTTGTTCTTGGACTGGCCTCTGATGCTGTCCCTCCGACCACACATATAGCGTCAAATTTATCTGAGACACTTGGATCCGTTGGTACAAGGTAAAGAAGGCGTCGAACTGCATCTACGATCCTGTCAGATTGGTTGTATTACAGTACATTAAATTGTACATAAAAATGGCCCAAATTGTATTTTAGAGCTAAATATATTTTCAACAATTTATTCATTCTTCCAGTGTTGACACCAGTTTCCTCCACAGAATGCCTCATCATGGAAATCAAAAGCCACAATAAATGAAATTATTTTACTGGATAGACTGCTACCTCACTACAAGAGGTCAGTCTCCTTCCCATCTCAGGGTGAGAGGGTGCTAGAGCTGTTTTCTTATATACAGGCTTCATGATGACATGAATTAGGGTATCAACAGCATCTGAAACAGAACTATTCATTACAGTTTGTCCATACCTGGGTTCATCCAGTTGTGCTAAGCGATGAAGGAGAGTGAAAAGGTCACGTCCTTGGCCAGCCATTACTACACCCGGAAGTTGCTTTTCCTGGTCCAAGTTATATTGACTTCCATCTCCCTCTCCAACAGCAGCTGAAGATGCCCCTGCACCAAGCCTCAAGCTGCTGGCTCCACCTCCACTGCCCCCAACAGCTCCACTTACAGCACTATCACTTGTACCTCCTTCAACTGAATCACAGTAACTGGCTGTTCCTGGTAACTCATCCCAATTATCACCAACCTGTTGAGAAAAGGAATGGTACTTGTGGCAACGAAAAGACATCTCTGTATACTGCATGTTAAAGCATGGAAAATTACTTAACAGAAAAACATAAATTATTGTACACATGTCTATGATCAATAATTTTAAATATATATAGATGACTTTTAGAGAAAAGATTATCCTTCCTTCCATTACACAAACACACTAACACACATAACAGTACCTCCTTCAGCTGCGCACAACTGGAAGTGATCTTGACAGAGACATGGGCACTAGAGAATATACCCAGACTGTGTAGAAGGCGATTATCCTGTTCACCCACTGTTATCTGTACTCCGGCCATATTGCCATCTCCAAAAGTTAGGCTCTGTATTTGCTCAATGGGTACCCTCGCACAGTTGGCTATCTTACCACGTACCACTCCCAAACGTTCATTACTGTGGCACTGAAATAAAATTATGTTGCATACATACATGTTGAACATAAGTGTTCTGCAACTCATAAATTAATTTCTACTGACATTTGATAATTATCACAAGAGTGCAGATTAGAAATGTGTTCTTAAAAAACAAAATAACTTGTGTATGACAGACAAAGGTGGAAGATATTTGCCTGGAGTGAATATTGGGGCTGGCAATCTAGTTTTAATCAACAATTAATTACTCCTTCCACTAAGGGAAAATGAATTGACATTGATTTAGTTAGTGATGAAGTATTTTTGCAGCCAATGTAGTTAGTTTTCTCCTTTACATTTCATGATCGTCACCTGCATTGCTACTGTAATGCTGTTAGATAACATAATCATATACCTCAAGGTTGAGCTCCATCTTCATAGTGTCACAGGACAATGTGAGAAAGACTGGAGTGCCAGTAAATGAGGCACCATGAGGTGGGAGGGAACGAGGGCCAGGATGTTGGTCTTCAATACAACTGATGTAACGCTCTGCCAACACCAGTACTCTCCGCATGTGTTGCACACAGCAGTTTCTGAAAGTGAAAAATAGTATTTCTTATCTATAACTTGTTCATATTATCATGCTCTGTATGAGTAACTTTTTCATTTAGATATAACAACAGTGCATGCAAATCGTTGAACTTACTTGGATGTAAGTTCTCCCACTTCAGACACAGCCATGGCAGTTAATGTCTTTGTGGCAGTTGAAACAGCAGCACCAACAGCAGTTTCATTGACATAAACCAAGGATTTCTGAAAGAAAACACATAACCAAAACTTACTTACTATATAATCATATATGTGAGGTTCTGAATATCGAGTACCGGTACATAGTTTTAGTTTTTTATGTCAATATTGTCAAATACCATATACACTGGTTGGAGAGACAAATTCTTGGGTACAATAAATAACTAAAAATTTTAAGCATTCTATAAAAAGACATTTTTGCAAGATGGATAAAGAATGTCAGTATTAATACATACAGAAATATCCTTGAAATCTTTTTAATAAAATAACAACAAATCAGATGAAATTAATAATAGCTAGTACATAGCTACAATTTTTTTTTTTTTCTTGTAAATAAACCCAATGAACTTGTAAAATATTCATTAGGTCAATTATCAATGGTGGTTTTCAGATTTTTTTTTTATGTTCCAATGCCCCAGGTCAACTGCTACTCACACATATACACGTCACGACTTCGGAACTGGTACCCAGCCACAGAGGGAGGGAAGTGAGGGTAATTCCCAAATACTGCAGCTGTTATGATACAAGCGAGGGTGTTTTATGACGTTCGGTGGCCTTAGTTTTTTTTTTTTTTTTTAATACCTCAACTTGCCTGAAACCTGAGAGGAATCGATCTCCCGACTGATAGATTACGAATCCAGCATACTAAGCACTCAGCCACCTCCCCTCCTTACTGTATAAACTAACCTCCAACTTCCTGTAGCACTCCGAGATAAACCTGGTGTGAATCTGTGGAGGGTCTCGTTTGAGACGAGCTGATAGGGACATGTATGACATATCTAAAAGCAGTTTCATGGCCTCCTCAGCCAGCTGTTCATCCTGGCATTCTAGCACCAACTGCCAAATGAACTCCAGCCCTGTCAACTCCAGTTTGTCCACAGTCTGTAACATACCATCAACATATAACCAAAATAACATAGGTCCACTAAAAAATACAGATCAGAAATTTTTCAAAAGCCAATTTGTGGTGTATTAGAAATAAAACAGGTGCAGTGCTTATTTTGTTGCCATCATTCTCTGACAGGTATTTATATGACTCTTAGGCTAAATAATAGATTGCCACTGTCCATTCAGAAGGCAGCAGAGTTCCACTAAATGCTTGAAGAGGCAACTTTAGACTTTAATTTCAAGAGATATTATAATCTTTAAAGAAGTGTCATGCTAGATGACTAAAGAGTTTTTGTATGATAATTCTATCACCAACAAAACTGTTTCGTGTATTTTCAGGTCAATAAAATACTCAAAAGCATTCATATTTCACACAATATTATAAGAGATTTAATAGTCAATTAATTAATATAATTTACAAAAGAAATCAGAAGAAAATTAATTAATAAAGGGAAAAAAACACAGCCTATTCATTAAACATAAAATGAGTACAAACAGCAAACCAAACTAGACATACAATAGTAGAACCAGCACGGAGTAGCTTGTGCTCATGGAGGTTGACAGCATGGAAGTAGTCGACCACACACGTGAAGGCAGGACGGGTGAGTGTGACTGGGTCGAGGCGTAACAGCTTCTCCTCAAACAGATCTCGTTGTGTGCTGCTCTCCAGATCACCCAAACATCCACTGACCCAAGTGAAGCACACCTGCATACACAGTAAATAAACCTTATGGCTGAATTGGTCCAATCCGGAACAAGGGTGAAACAGTCTTTTAGGATACGGTACTAATCATTACACACCACTTTGCTCTGCCAAAGTTCTCCTACAATAAGAAATTCACCTTGACTGTCTCATTGATATAAAATACAGATCTGTAATATCCAATTTAAAATTTTCATTATCAATACTTCATTTCCTATATTTCAAGGGTGGGGAGGCTGTAGCACCATTGCAGGATCCAGCTCCCAGGCTATTTGAGCCTTCAATGGGGTCACTATTAAAGAGTGGGGTCCTCAAACCTCACTCCCTGCCTGTATTGTAGGGGATGAGGCTGACTGCACCATTGCAAGAATGGTGGGCAATTAGGATACCACTTCCCTACACCAAAATTATGCTTCAAGAAATGGTTTGTTCTTTGTTAAAAACAGACATACAAACACACATAGAATTAAAAGTAAAATATTTCTGTTATCATATGGGTGTTTGCACATTAAACATTTATGAAATATTGTACTGACCTCTTTGTCATAGCCAGATGCCTTGGGATTGGCCACTAGTGTATCCCAAATATCTTTACAACGTGGCCAGGCTAAGTATATGTCTCCTTCCTTTAGTAAAAATTGCAGAAACTCCAAGTGAACTTTCAGGTACTGAAATACACAGTAATGGAATTAGGATACCATATGCACATCTGGAATACTCTTACTACATATTTACTTATCAAGTTTTATCCAGCATAAAGGGAGGAAATCTTGTTGGTGAATTGAAGCTACTGGTCCTCCCAAATATGCAAGTAAACAGACAATCTCAACATTATTAATAAGAAAAAAAATGTATGGCCTAACTTGGGGAAACAAGTAGTGATAAGTTTAGGTGCAAAGGCTGTAGTCAGGAACATATCATCGAGTCCCGATCTATCTATCTATAGCTCTGACGCCTCGTTCCCTCCAGGAACTCCCCCCAAGGGGGTGGCCACGGCAGAAAAGTCTCCAGTCTTCCCTGTTCAAACACTCCCTCCTCACTCGGTCCAGCCCTCCCCTACCCCTCATGTTTCTCTCCTTCACATACTCTTCCACTCTGTTCTGCCATTTAACTGGTGGTCTACCTCTCACACCACATCCCACAACTTCACTTCCATACACCTTCTTACAAACTCCTCACCTTGCATTCTCTCTACATGTCCAAACCACCTCAGAGTATTACGCTTCACTCTCTCAACCACTCCACACTCAATACCAATTGCCTTCTCACTCATACCACATCTCCTATACACTCTCATTACTTTCTCCATCCCACCTTGTCAGTCCACATGCACCTCTCAAGTAACTCATTTCCACAGCACCTATTCTTGACTGACGAGCCCTACTCCAGGTCATGTCTCCGACGCATATGTCAGTGTTGGCAGGATTATACTACAGTATTTCGTAGTCCCCTTTTCACTTCCATACTCACACTTCTACCTTTCATTATCCTCCCCAGTGATCCCATGACTTGTCTACCCTTCATTGCTCTCTCCCTTATTTCTCCTTCCATACTTCCATGTTTACACATAACTGTCCCCAGGTACTTAAACTCCTTCCCTTCCTCCATCCTCTCACCCCTCAGAGTTATCTCATACTTCGTCCCAGTTGGTACTTCCACTCTGTAAGGTGTAGCAAAGTCAATTACTTCAGCTTCTGCTCTTTCAAATACCATCACTTTACTTTTACCCACATTCACCTTCAGTTTCCTTCGTTTACATACAGACTTAAATTCGTCCACCACTCTCTGTAAATTCCTTTCACTCTCAGCCATCAGCACAGTGTCATCCGCAAACAAACATGCCGCCAAGGACCAATTTACTTCATTCAGCCTCAACTTTACCCCCAACTTCACATCGAGTCCCGATGCCCGGAGTAATATGACTACTGTATATAAAATGTATGGGCTTCATACCCCGAGCATTGGGCATTGGAACCTGGTGATATGTTCTTGTCTACGGCCCGAAGACTGAAGCTAGATGAAGTAAAGAATACACCATGTACAGTTGCCTCCATTCATAGCGACCCCAGTCTCAGGTGTGTTTGGCAAAATGTGGCAGAACTGTGTTCGTTTACTCATGGTCAGAGTCAGTGAATGGACTCGACTAACCCTCGTTATAATCTCCATCATATGAACGCTATTGCCTTTCTGAAAATGCATACGTTTCAAGCACAAACACAAATACAACAGATATTAGAAAATATAAAATATAAAACTCAAGTTCCATTGTTAGGTGCGAAACAACGGCGTAGCAAGGTGTAGCTTTTGAGAGAAAGGAAGGAAGGGGGTATGGGGAAATGGGGGATATGAGGGTTGGAGTTACAGTAGTGGTGCATCGAGACTTCTTATTCTGTAAAACAATCCACAAAACCACATACTGTATATTATTCGCCGGGTAAAAAATTTGGCTCTTGAATTAGTGGGGTGAATCGGTCTGTATTAGGCGACGAGATCTAAGGAAATAGTTTACCAGTAACTCAACTTCACTAACTGCTTTATATCTATCAAATTCTGTGTATTAAATGCTTGCACTTCAATATATTTTCAGGATTATCTTTACAACACGTGTTTCATGGATATGTGATGGTTGGGAGCTTCCCTCAAGTGATGGTTATTGGTTTGGTTGGTAAATGTTTACTTTTCAATGGTGCAAAGAGAGTTGGTAAGTATTTTCATGTACATTACAGTACATATCGGCTACTTTCTTAAATATTCCTCCTTAAGTTCACAGTAAATAAAAGAAATAATGTCTTTGTATGTTAACATTCACGGCGCTGTGTGTGGGTGTGTCCACCACATCTCACCGTACCTCATCTCTCTCATAATTTGTTCATCCCTTTCTTTCTTTTTTTATACCAGTATATTCCCATTTCCAATCCTCAATTTTTTCTTGTTAGCACACACACTTACACATAGCGCGCACACGTGTGTACACATTCTTTCTTACTCTTCCAGAGTAAGTGCATATACTCCAATAGAAAATATTGCTCGGTTGATAGTGTCCATGCTTGGTGATTTTGCTTGGTGGGACGGTCACTAGATTGTTTGTGTTGATGTCCCACCAAGCGTGTTGTCAGTAGTCGTTGTTGTCAATGATGCCGTATGCTATCACTTCCAGTGACATGTCGTCGAAAATGGAAAAGAACGACTATGTGATACCCGCTTTACACTATCATATCATGAATTGGGGAGACAAACATTCTCATAATCTGCATGTGCACCACCCACCTGTTCATGAGTGTATTTGCCATCAATGAGTGTAGCTGGATGGGGTGGCTTGCTTCCACTCTCAGCAACTGCTAATGCATGGCACTTGGTCAAACTTGTTGTGATCAATTTAACAATCTCATGGCTTCGGTTCAGCTCGGAGAGGGTGGCCTGAAAAAAAAGAAAGAAAAAAAAATACAATAAACCCCCCTTTTACTCAGACTTATGGATGAATAGGTGTAGCTGAAAAATATTAATACAAAAAATAATTTTTCATTTCTAAAAATAAAAAAAAATTGAGTCTGAAAAATATACTGGAGAAAAATCGGAATCACTCCGACTCAATGTTCAAATAAGTCATAATCATTTCGCGTTAACACTGTCGAAAATAGTAAACATTCAGACGAGCGTTGGCTATCTCGACTCTACATGCCACCACATGCTCACCCGCTCATCCTGTAGTCAGTCACGTATCCCCTTCTCAATGCCTACACTATATACTGTATTCAGCATTACAATGTATCCTAAGTATCCGAAAGTAGAAAGAGGATGAAGCTGAATGAGTCAAGTCAAGTTACATCTCCTTGCCAGGGTGGACGCAGGTGCCTTCATGCAACGGTATGTGCCAAGTTAGACATCCAATCCAGCATGTTTTATTATATTAAGAAGAACAAAGAAAAGATCTGCAGTCATGCTCTTACCCTGGGCCTAGAGGAACCCAGTGGAACTTCTAGTTCTGTGAAGAAGAGGATAAGGCTTGCCATGCACATTACTCTTGACAAAGCTGTATTTAAGTGGGACAAGCAGGAACATGCAGCAAGTGTGCCAGTGAGGGGTGTACATATTCAGAATGCAGTAACTAGGATTGGCAAACATCCGTTTGCTTGAAATAAGGAAATAAAGAGAAATATAGGAAAATTTCCGAAAATTCCCATCCCTAAAAATTCCCGGAAATATTCCAAAAAAGTTTCCAAAATTCCCAGAAACTTTACCCCACGTTGCAACCCTAGTGAGAAGGCAAAAATTAGTATTGATTGTGGGGTGGTTGATAGGGTAAAGTGTATGATACTCATACTCATACTCTCCCCGTCTTGTTCCTCTCATTCACTGGAGCATATACACACACTTCATACTTCATACATATACGCATACTTCACCAATCCAATCTTCCCTGTCATCCACACTACTCTTGTCCAATACCATCAATAAAAAAAAAAGATAAAAAATAAGAATAATAATAATAATAATACAGTACCTGTAGGCTAATCATATAACATTAACAATCAGAAATACACAACACAATTCCATAAGACACAACACAATTCCATAAGACACATTACAATGGTTTTCATCCAAGAAACATCAGTGATTACAGTATTTCATAATATACTAAACTATTTCCATACCTTTTCTGTCTTGAAATATGAAGCTCCTCCTTTTGTAATTGACTGTGCCAGGTAGTGTAACTGCTTGAGAGGTAAGTAGACGGCTGGACTTCGGTTAATGTTCTCAACACACCTCACTATGTACAACTTCCGGAGCTGAAGAGAAAATAGATTGGTTAGTTACAAATGTGTAAGTAAATATTATGATCATCATTATCAATAACCCATTTCCCTTTTTTCATGAGGTGGGGAGGCTCTATCACCAGTGCAGGACCCCTGACAGGCAAGAGGTCCTTTATTGGGGTCATTGTTAGAGAGCAGGGTCCCCAACCCTCCCCCTCCCCCCTGGCTGACTGCGGCTATAGTGTTCAGTTGCCCGCGAAACTCCCTTGTTTACTCACTCTTATTACTACTATTATGTATCATATGTCATGATTACAACACTAAAAATAGTATGAACACTTGTAGGAATATATCATCGTGTATCCGTCACGTAGAAAATTATGAACAAACTGATTTGTACCGTAGGAAACACGTATATTTCCCTTTTTTCAAAGGGTGGGAGGCTCTAGCACCAGTGTAGGACCCTTGACAGGCAAGGGGTCCAGCTTTGAGGCTTTTTGAATGTTTAGTGGAGTCATTATTGGAGAGCAGGGTCCCAACCCTGACTCCCCCCTGTATCATAGGGGATACAAAGCTGACTGCACCATCGCAAGAATAGTGGGCGATGGGGATGTCACATCCCTAAGCCAACAATATTACCTTGGTATATCACTATTCAATATTTTAGGGAATATTAAACTTTCTCAACCACCATTCTATAAACTTAATTTTAATCTTGTATATATACCGCACAAGCTACAATACATATAACTTAAAATTATACAGTACTTCATCAACTTCTTACCTGTTCTCTAGAAGCAGATTCATTCAATATACTGAGATGCTCATTCATTGCCTGGTGGACAAGTTTTGGTGGCAGGGCAGGAACACGAGCCAGGTCCCACAGAGCATCCAACATTTTCTCTGCAGTTCGCCCTAGTCTGGAATCTTGACCAATCTTCCCAATAAATGTCAGCAGTTTTTCTCGAAGACGGTCATTACCACCATCCCATGTCTGGAAAAAAAAAAAAAAAATATATATATATATATATATATATATATATATATATATATATATATATATATATATATATATATATATATATATATATATATATATATATATATATATATATATATATATATATATATATATATTATTATATATAAAATAGTAATAATTATAATATTTCAGTAGTCTGGGTGGTGGTTGTGTAGAAGTAATAAAAACATCTTAGATGATCTATTCAGCATGGAGCTGTTCATGATTTTCTCTCCAACAAATAATTTTAACCCCTTAACCGTGGGTGACGACATAAGTCACCATTGCAGTTTCTAAATTTGAGCTCACCCTAACAAGTTCATTTATACTGACAATAGAGGGGGCATTATGGGTCTAGGAGGGTCATATTATTAGAATTTATCTTCGAGGAAAAGGCATTTGGTCGTTAAATTCGCATTGCAAAATAATGTGATTTTAACAATGAAGAGAACTTTTCCCTTGATAAAGTGGATTAATAATACCATCCTAAAAATACAACTAAAGTACCTTTCTGACTAGACCAAGAAGATGTTCAAACTGGTGCGGGTTGAAGCGTCGGGCAGCAGCAGCCATGATGCGGTGAATGTTGTCCACCACATGAGGACTGGCCTTTTCTGCCATGTGCCATATACGAGACAACTCCTCGTCCTCTAGCTTGGGCCCCATGAACTCCACCAGCTCCTTCATTCGGTCTGTATACTGCACCTGGTCTATGTTACCTGGCAGTAAAGACATAATGAAATGAATTACTATAGTTCAGGACTAGCCTACTACACCACACCACACAATTTTAATTAATAAAATTATATTAAGAAAATTATAATCAATAATTCTGGATGAGTTTCAATAATTTTCCACAAAGCAACTAGTTGAGTAAATGAAACAAAAATTATATATTGTATGTACACAACCTAACATCACATTAACATTGAAAATTAAATCCCTACCAGAAGTGGTCAGCAAGTACCGTACAATAAAATATACTTACCCTCAAGTGCTAAAGACAGAACTCGTTTGCTTGTCATCCATTCTTGTACAATATCTTTATCAATGACATTACTCCGGCAACGCTCACTGTCTTCAATTAATCTTGCCAGTTCCTATGAAAGCAGATTACAACTATCAGACTGCATTTTAAAATACATTAAAACTGACACTGACATACTCTATTTATGCCCTAAATGATATATACTACTCTTGCTTCAATCAAGAAATAATATATACTAGACTTAATAGTTTTCTTCTACATTTTGAAATGATTGTACTTGGGTACTACCAATAGTTTTCTGCCTTATTTTACTATCATTCTCAAAATGCTAACATACAGATTTTTATCCAAACCCTTCCTCCATCCATTATCTTATAAACAAAGCACCTTCCTATGATTTCTTGCTCATCTGAATAACTTTAGGAACTGCAATTGCTGTCTAATTTAGACTATAATAGACTATAACTCTATTGTGATTAACCTGACTCCCCATACCTTCAGTGCATTCATGCGAGCTGAAAAATGTGGTGTCTTCAGCATTCGTATTATTGTATCCAGTCTGAGGTCACTTGCTCTCTGTACTAGTTTTGGCCACAAGGACACACACAGAAGCTTCACAGCCTCCAGCAAATCATAGTAGGCACCAACTTTCTGCAAGGAGGTCAATGTCTGTTTAGCAGGTTATTAATGCAATCTGTTCCATATGCATATGCATAAAAATTCAATAAATATTTCCATGCTCCCCAACGAGGACTTTGATGCTCAACATCATAGTGTAACAAAAATTATTAATAACTGCCATATATTTCCTCTGCTTCATCTCATCAACCAACCCAGCTGACTACTAGAGGGAAGCTGTTACTTGAGTACCAAAGTCACCCCATTATGTGTATAAAAACTTTTACTGGCAACTGTACCAGTCAATGAGACTATTTTATGTAGCTGGGAAAAGCTATCAACTTTCTTAATAAAAAATTATAAATAGAGCATTTATTTACCTTCCTTGTTTTGTAGTAGCATGACAGTATGATCAAGTGATACCAGTTCAACTAACCTGTCCCTTGAGCTGCTTTTCTTCCAGACCAGCTACATAATCCAGTGCATGTGTAACAGCAGGAAGGAGAATAGGACAGACCACATCCTTCACCAGGAATTTGGCACATTGTCCTAGTGGCATCAGCAAGGCAGCCATCTGTCCAGCATCCAGCTCCTCTTGGCTGTTAAAGTGGCCCGCCACTAACTCAAACCCTCCTTGGCTCCCAAACAAGTTGATTAGGTCCATCAACCAGCCGTACTTATCCTGTCCCAGTGGTTGCAATACAATATGCTTAGAGAACATCTGGTTATATTATGCATAAAATATGATATATTCGTATCAGGCACAGTGTAGTGTCATACATCATACCACTCATAATTTGTACAATACTGGTAAAGACTCATGAACATTAAATTAACTCTTGTATACTTTAGGTATGACATGATTGATGTTGTTGTTGTTGAAGTTCCTCAAGCTGTCTGGCCGAGCAGCCCCGAGCTCCTGAGGAAGGCTCTGACATGATTGATGTAAACTGCTGCAGTGAACCTCATACTCAGTCAAGTCACCAGCCCTATCTCACTTCCTCTCCTTTAAGTATCTCTCCAGTCATAGTCTCAAGAGTCCTTCCACACTCACCCACTTCTCATCTCATTTTTATTTTTATACACTATCTCAGTCTCTTATATAAACTCCACATCTCAAAATTGCTGAGCTGTGGAAGGTGGTAATAACATACAGGGAACAGTACAGTATACAGACAGCCATCAACCTTGCCAATTTAGGTATGAGGTTGTTGCTGTTTTACCTTGTTTCTCCAGCAATGTCCATGCTTCACTTTCTCCTGCTACATAGCTTCATGTGCCACTACAGGTAATCTACTGTAATTTAACTTCTGGACAGTCATGCCCACAATTCCATCAGGAAAAGGAAAGCTAACACTTTACAACAGATGCTACAATTAAGCATAAAAAAATTCAGCTAATTTATACTATATATACTTACAAAATGCACATCACTTTTGGCATACATAATTTCTCCAGTAAATTCAGGAGGACGATGTTTGTTTTTCTGGTTCCATTCACACTCAGAATCCATTGCCTGAAAACCAAGAGAAATATAGTACTAACCCATACAGTATCCATGATATATAATAATTATACTAACATAGAACTATGCAGTATCAGAGCTTGCAGCATAATTATGTATGTTAACAATGCTGATATTATAACAATATACATTGTTAGAGCAATATCTATACCAAAAGATTTCCACTTGTAAAAAAATAACAAAAAAATAGATATAGACAACTCAGTGAGGCTTTAGATGAGCTGTAGCATGGCATGGCAACACCTCCAGACATGGTTACAATGATAGGACTGCCCTCCCCCCTTTCCCTCTCTCTGGTAGGACTCCCTGGAGTTGTCTTCCTTTCTGCCTCACAGCCCTCCCCACCTCCCCCCCATCATTAATGAGCAGACTGATAAGAGATGCTTAGTCACAATTATTCCTACTTTTAGTTGTTCACTTCCCTCCTTCCCTTCAATTTTACACTGTAGTAACTACTACTGGACCAGGAGGCATAATTTAAATAACCTATGTAGCCTACACTGCACTGTTTACCGTCAGAAAATACAGTATTACTTTGTACAGGGAAAAACCCTAACTTGCAAAACAGGTACCAGTATGTAAAATTTTCATTATAACCTAGGAATGGCAGCATATTTTTAACATACCAAGGTATAGGTGTTTTTCAGTATGTTCTCTGGGATGGGTCCACGCTTGAGCCTGACAATGATCAGGTTAGTGAGAAGATCAAGCATGGTGAAGACACCTTCTTGAATCTCTAGACCCCAACGCCGCACTGCTCCATTATTAAGCAGCTTGTTGAAGCATTCAGGCAAACAACGTTCCAAGAACCTTTGACAAGACTCATCAGCATCACACAACCCTGTAATCCAACAAAACAAGATACTGGCTCCACAAGTACAGTTTAATATATTAAAAATAATTAAATTCAATTTAAGGGAAATGAGGCCTCGATGACAAAATATTATTATGCAGCTGTCACTCACATTGTCCTCTCATGCAAAAAGTCATCTATTCATCACTCTTATTTCCCTCTCTGTTTAAGGACTCACAAAATTTATCTATTTTCATGAATCCACCAGAACAGAATACAGTAGAATTGCTCATTGAGTGTGTTTTCAATACGCAATTTACCTATTGAGCGACGAACCTCAAATCAGCACCATTTTATTTTATTACTCGCGATGCTTCCACATTGCGCGTTATTGTGGCCCAAATCTGCAGCTTTTCTCAGGAGCACTTCTAAATCCAGTTTCCGTGGAAACTAGCCAATCCCCAAAACCCATGCTACAACCAACTGCTCCCCACTCAATCAATCTCCCGTTCCCTCACGTCCTGTGTACCCACCTCTCAATTGTCACTGACGTGTTGTCCCCAACCCTACACCCTACTAACCAGTACCTGCCTTCTCCGTGTCAAAGGTCAAGCATAAGAAGAAATTTCTGTTCCTCACTCTGAAGCTTCAGGTGATTAACTAAAGACAGTAAATATTTATCGAAAGCTACCCCCCCAGTGGTAATACAGGGCCATATTTTTTTTTAGTGGGAGAGGGCTGGGGTGGCTGGAGTATGGGGTGGTCTAAGCTTGATCCACCAGCCCACACAGCCCAGGCCTTTCCAGTGGTACCATTGCCATGGCTGTATATAGCCCATGCTCAATCAAAGCAATCATTTTGATGGAGCTGTATCTCGTAATCTTCATTATGCGTTCAGTTGTGTTAAAGGGTTTATGGACAAAGTAAATGAGATCAATATTGAATGCAGTGCTAGTGGGAGTGGTGGTGTGGTAGCAGGTGAGGGTAGTAGCGTGACCTTAGGAGCAGCAGCAGGGAGGCCGACACAGTGTCACGGCCAGCAACTGAACCCCTTCCCTCACTTTTTGTGTGCTTCTGTAATGCTATTTCTTTGGTAAGATCTTATATTCATTGCTACTGTGACTCATAATTAAATCACAATTACCAAATACTGTATTGTACCCTGCATATTGGCATATAAGATCTTTGTAAATTGTCAGTGTGGGTTAGTGGCTGCCCATAAGTAATTTTCTCCATATAAAGATGTATTCATTCTATGCGATTTCTCTTTACATGAGCACCTCTGTCACCCAAATTGGCAAACCTATTGTACATATTACCAATATCAGTACTTTATAAACTCAAAATCATCAACGATTTCTTCACAATCAAGAGCTATAGTACTAGTTGTAAGTAATAGTAACATACAAGCTACTGTATATAATACAGTATACAAGACAATATTCTCTATATAACAGATATAACTATGGGAACAAACCTTCTTCAGCTAATCTGGCAGCAGCAATCAGACACTTGCCAAGAGAGTCTTCTCTCTTGTATGGGATGGACCAAGTTTCAGTAAAGACTCGGCCTTCAAGTTCATAAAGGTTGGTGGTGGGGAACTCCATGCTATTACCATTGTTTCCTCCTGCCTGTAAAAAGGCCATCACATTATTATCACAGATTATTTTCTCTTAGCTAATAGATTTGAAACACATGATGATTTGAACTGACCCTTATTTTTATGAGGTACTGTACTGTGAATGTAGTGTAGCCTAGTTGTAAAGTGTATGGTGATGGGGGTAGATAGGCCTAGCAAAATATAGCCTACAAGGGAAAATCGAGGAGTTAAGGCAAGAGATAGGTAGGAAAGGCGCAGGATAGATGTGGTAATATTGAATTGTAATGAAGATATAATAGTGTAGTGCATATTACTTTCATGTAGTCAGCCTGGAAACAATGAGTAGCCTAATGCCAGAGGACTGGATGAATTGTTGTTGTTGAAGTTCCTCAAGCTGTCTGGCCAAGCAGCCCTTGTGTAATGCATCACTGATCGGATATATTGTTTGTACACTGGTTGTGATTTCTTTGTTGTGTCCAAATGTGATATGTTGTTTGAATGTCATAGATGTGTTAGGTCTAGGCTATATGTTATGCCAAGTATTTAGAGTGTGTGTGATATAGGTGTGTTGTTTATAGTGAGGTGAGGTGTGGTGTGTAGCGGTGTTCTGCATTCCAGTTTACTTGGTGGGTGCTATCATAAGTCTGTTTGTGGTGAACCAGGCATTAAGTGTGTTGAAGTTATTTGTGTCTTGGAAGCATTGTCCAGAGAGTTTCGAACAGGATGCCCAGAAGAGATGTTATATGCTGTTGATTTGGCGCTTACTTGTGAAACAATGGAAGGTCAGCTTGTGAAGTTAAAGACTTGGAGGAAAGCTCTGGAAAGTAAAGGTCTGAGAGTGAATGTTACTAAGACAAAAGTAATGATCAGTGGTTGCAATGTTGGTTAAGCCCCCAGAAAAGGGAAAGTTCCCCTGCTCAGTTTGTGTAAGCCTTAAAAACAGACTTAGATCAGAACTCAGGGGAAGATTAAATCTGGACAGTATTGGGAGATGTGTTCAGAATAGGAGACTACGGTGGTTTGGTCAGATTGAGAGAATGGACGAGAGTGCTTGGGTTAGTAGATGTAGAGCAATTGATGTTGCAGGTTCAGTAGGTAGAGGAAGGCCAAAGAAAACATGGGGGGAAGTGATACGGATGGATTTGAGAGAAAGAGGAGTTAGTAAAGAGCTGGCCAGAGATAGGTAAACTTGGAAGGCTATTTCTAAAAACTGTCCAACGCATGCCAGCATTTAAGATGGACATTAAACCGAATATGATGATGATGAGGTAGGGTTGGAGGATACGAGTGGCTGTGTCTGCATTTCTGTGTGTACATATGAGTGTTATGATTTCTGCGTTGGAAGCTGTGTGTATTTGTGGTGCCTGGGGTGTTAGTAGGTCATGCATGTATAAATTGAAAAGGGTGGGTGACAGGACAGAACAGAACCTTTGGGGACACCGTTGGAGAAACTTTTAATGGTAGATGACTGACCAGCAAATGTAACATGGGCTACTCTTCATCCTAAGTAGCTGGCTAGCCATTATTTTGTGTTGTTATGCATGTTTGTGAGGTTGTGGCAGGGGATGGCATCGAATGCTTTGCTAATGTTAAATGTGATGATGAGTGTTCTGTGTGGGGGTGTATCTGAGATGATGTCATCATAAATTCTTTGTGTGAGGTCAGAGAGAAGAGTGTTTGTTGAGTCTAGTGGTCTGAAACCATGTTGTGAGGATGCAAGGGAAATGCATGGTGTGATTAAACTAATGATGAGGTGCTCAGTAACTAGCTACAATGGGAGTAACTGGATGAGTGCACTGGGAATGGTGTATGGTAGGATATGAAAAACCTCAACCAAGAAATTGATCAAAGCATTAAAGAGAGTACGGTAACTAAAGTAAGGCAGGAGCAGGAAGGATTTAAAAGGAGAAGAGGATGTGTTAATCAAATCTTTGCAAATAAATGACAGTGAAGTAGGCTATAATTATAGAGAAGGGTAAAAGGCTGTACAGTATAGGCTACTGTTATGCATTCATGATCCTCAAGAAAGCATTTGACAGGGTCAACAGGAATGCTTTGATGGATATGTTACTGGTATAAGTATGAATAAATATTTGCTGGCAGGAAACTAGAAATTTCCCACAAAATGTGTAGGTCATAGTAGATGGTGATCATTGAGTTCTGGTATCAGTTTATGGTCGAGGCAATGTTATGAGATGTCACTGTGGTTTTTCAATGTTTACAGTGCATAGATATGAAAGATAAAGCTGCAGTGGGAGGTTTATTTGCAATGTTGATGTTGGATGGGATGCAATGATCCCTGGTGATATGTCTATTTGTTTAAGACTCATATATTGCTGTTGAAGAATGAAGGTTAATACTTGCAGAGAGAATATGAGGTTCATGGTCATTGTGAAGAAACAAGCCATCAGAGTATAGGCTATGTACAGTACATACAATATACGGTAGCCTACTGTATATATAGCCTACCAGTATACACTACCATATTACATTTATACCTTTATGTCTATAGAATGTGAAGTTCCTGTGTGGCAGGAGGGTATATCCTAATTAAAAGACTGGATTCATCTTGCCATGGTGTGAAACAAATGTGTATTATTCCCTTGGTTTGATCATGCAATAAGCTATTTACAGTACAGTACCTACTGTACATGTGATTTCAACATAAAACTAATTTATCAATAGGTGTGTGTTGTAAGCTACACAATATGCATGAATAATAGTCACATTACACAACATATACACAAAGAACTAAAAAAAAATTACAGTACCGGTACTGGTAGCTAAACAACATAGCCTATGGTGTGAATTAATTTTTCTTTGCTTCCTTTATGTAGAGGGGCAATAATAATGCATATTGTAGTTTAAAAGTTATTCACATTGTTTCTAAAACATGGCAGTTTGGCAACAAAATATGGTATGTACAGTACTGTACACTTGTAATAATCGAGCCACAGAAATAGAAAATACAATTTTTTTCTATTTTTTTTTTTTGGATAATGCATCACTCCTTGTTTTTATATGTAAAAATATAAGGGTGACGATGCAATATGACATGTTGACTCCACCACTAAGTGTGGCTGAACTAGTACCAAAGTTATTGCCTGTAAGGTGCTACAGTATGGCGCCTTATCCAGTATGGAGTTTTATTTTGAAGAAAAAAGTTATATTAGTTATTTAGTTTTAGTATTCTATACAGGTAAAAAATAATCAAGTCAAGGAATACAGGAAGTGGAGGTGTGTGTCATTAGTACAGTACCTGGAAATATGTTATTATGAATTATGTACCTTATGTCAGTGAGGTAGCAACATGATATTTAGGTGAAGTTTTTTTTTGTAAGAAGAGGTCATTTCCTCTTCCGGTTTTGTGTATAGCCTAAGCAATGCATTTTTTTGTTTTGTTTTTTAATAGTTCTTAGTTAGATCTATGCCAAGAAAACCTCACTACAATGTGATATAATGCAAGTTATTGTGATCTTAATTTATGTGCTTAAAAAAGAAGCTATTTTTGGATATGCTGTATCTCTTTATACAGTACAGTACTTGTATAACCATGAATGCGGCAACTTTTTTTTTTTTTTTTTAATTCCTCAGGTGTCCGAAGTTCAGCCAGCATGTCCAGAGATCAATATAGTTAACTACATATTCTCATGTTTAAAGGGAAAATACAACCCTGTCAGAAGTTGGGAAGAGCTGTCAGAAGTTTCTGCCTAACTTCAGACACTTGGAAAAAAAAAAAAAAAAAAAAAGCACAAATTTAGCGTGCTTAATTTTTATTATATGAATTTAGTAGGTAGGATAGGCTACTCTACCTGACAACCACATGACACCAACAGGAATAAAATTGCACGATTATTAGCAGAGTTATTCACTAAAACATGTAAAAAATGTCAGAAGTTAGGGTGTTTTACGGTACTCCATGGACACATGAAAAATCTAAACTGGCTTCAGTATTCTCAAAACAGTACTGAAGAATATGTTCAGGGACAGATGGATACTAGGTACAAAGGGAAGCCATTGTAAACAAGCACACTGATTGGCTGTTGAAATTGAGGCGCATTAATCAAGAAAGCTGAATGGCCGTTCGCACCAGTATAACTGCTGTACACACTGCGGATTAAGGAAAATTGATTAATTAGAGGGTAATTGTATTAATAACGCTATGCATTTGCGACGGAAATAACCTATCTATCTATTTATCTATAGCTCTGACACCTCGCTCCCTCTGGGAACTCCCCCCAAGGGGATGGCCACGGCAGAAGAGTCTCCATCTTTCCCTGTTCAAACACTCCCTCCTTACTTGGTCCAGCCCTCCCCTCCCCCTCATGCTTTTCTCCTTCACATACTCTTCCACTCTGTTCTGCCATCTAACTGGTGGTCTGCCTCTCACACCACGTTCCACAACTTCACTTCCATACACCTTCTTTACAAACTCTTCACCTTGCATTCTCTCTACATGTCCAAACCACCTCAGTGTATTACGTTTCACTCTCTCAACCACTCCACACTCAATACCAATTGCCTTCTCACTCATACCACATCTCTCATTACTTTCTCCATTCCACCTAGTAAGTCCACATGCACCTCTCAAGTAACTCATTTCCACAGCACCTATTCTATAACCTATGAGAAAATTACGTACATGTATCAAGAAATGTATCTGACAAAACAAAACTGATGGTAGTGATTATGGACAAACGCTCGACTAATACCCACAACCCTAAAGTTTGTTAAACCATATATTTCTCAGTATTTATTGAAAGAATTACTGTTATGTAGCAGTATTGCCAAATCCGGCTAGGTCCTAGTAATCTTAGAATGGTCTAACGTTAAATAGCCTAAGTGGGTAATGAAGGTAGAAAAACAGTACCGGTAGGCTAACTTACACAATAATGGTAATTCTTTCAATATTTACCTATTTCCCTGCTTGGGATGATGAAACACACACACACACACACACACCTCATCGTACGGCGGCGGGTTGGTGGTGTCGGTCATCTCCACGTCCCTAAGGTCGCCCACGGTGCTGTAGGAGGGTAGGGGCTGCTCTGTCAGGAAGGTCACCGCCTCATTCAGGTCTCCATTGCTCAGCTTCAGGGCTCGTTTGATGGCTCGTACGTCCGGGAATCCCATGTTGAGCAACAGGGAGATATTTTCATCTTCTTGATCCATTTTTTTGTTTGTTTTTTAATTTCTATGGTGATTTGGAGGATGATAATGATTGCTGTGCTATGAATTTATTGGTGGAACTTGCTACTTCATTATTATCGATCTTGTTATCTATTTTGGTGAATTAGTTGGGTGATAATATAGTATTGGTGGTCAATTTGGATGACCTGATTCCTCCAAGCTAAGTTACTGCAAGGCACAGGGCGTAAATCATGTAATAATTTAGCAGGTTTGGTGTGCTCGTTTCTTTACATTGTTTGGGGGAATCAATCACTAAGCCTCCAATGTCACCCCTAAAAAGAGTGTAACGTACTCCCACTTCAATAAAATGTCAAAAAAGGGCCAAAATGAACTCGTTTTGGGAATAGTGAATCCTTCATTACGTCCGGTGGTAGTCAGTCAAATAACAACTTTAACCATTAAGTTTCTGTATTATTTCACACCTTCACTTCGCTCCAGGGGTCCTTATTACTCGCTCTCATGTTTCTCACCCGATAATCTGAGGGTTAAACTGGAGAACAAGTCGACGTGAGGTAGTTATATAAGGCCAATGTGTTGTGTGTAGTGGTAGATACTCGTGTTTACATCCATCCACACTTCTCAACTGTTGAACACTGATCCCAGCGGTGTTGCCAACTTGTCAAATCTATCATTTCATTACGACTCATTTATTGTGCATATTTTTTTAACATTGGAGCAGACATTTATAGTATTGTGTACTTCGGGACTATATCTATGCTTTCTCATTTGTCACCAGTTCACGTCCACGTACAAAATAATTACACTATAGTCCAGCAGAACGACTGCAAAATTGGCACCATTGTGACTACTCATGATCTCATCTCTTGACAATCCTTTATATTATTACATCTTAAAATAGGTAATAATCTGATAATTAACTCGGATGCTGAAAAATAATATACTTTATTTTAATAACAATTGAGCGTTTTGTCTCTTACCATTCTAATGATAATCTAATGCTGCGTTGTATGAGACTATCAACACCTCTACTAGCGAACGAACGCAAGTCAGCGAATGATTTGGGTGTACTCAAGGCGTGGCTATCTATCTATCTAATTTTTAGCTATGACGCCTCATTTCCTCTGGGAACTCCCCCCAAGGGGGTGTACACGGCATAAGTGTCTCCAATTTTTCCTGTTCCAACACTCCCTCCTTACTTGTTGGTCAAGCCCTCCTCTGCCCCTTACGTTTCTCTCCCTCACTTGAGACCCTATAGAAAGACTTTCTATAGGGTCTCTATCCCTCACATACTCTTTCACTCTGTTCTGCCATCTAACCGGAGGTCTGTCTCTCACACCATCAGCAGGGCCCAGACTGGCAGGTCCCACAGCTTCATTTCCATACACCTTTACAAACTCCTCACCTTGCAGCATTCTTTCCACATGTCTAAACCACCTCAATGTATTACGCTTCACCCTCTCAACCACCCCACAATCAATATTGCTTTCTCACTCATACCACATCATCTCTCATACACATTTTCATTCTTATTACAGACCAATTGAAGATAGGAATGACTGCCTTCGACTACAGGACGACCTAACTGCACTTGAAGACTGGGAAGTCAAATGGCAGATAACGTTTCGACCAGACAAATGCCATCACATCCGTTTTACCCGAGCCCATAATCCTATCCCTCATACATACCATGATACCAACCATGGCCCAGGTATACCTGGTATACCCAGGTATACCTGGGCCATGATGCTGCCCATGAGCAGCCCTCTGCGGGACCTTGAACTTTTGTTTATTAAACACCATCAAAATTACATCACTAATTTTTTTATTGTTCCTTTTTGTCCAAATGTTGTACCAGCAAGCAAATGGCAGTGAGTTATGATCAAGTTATTCCCTGTGGTTAGGAGGGTGACTATAAAATTAGTGGGTGCTAAATTTAGCTTGTTTGAAATGCAGCTGGCAGGTATGTAGTGTTCTAGAGGCCCTACTTTCCACACTATATCAATATATTATCAACATCGGTAATAGTCTAGTGTTGGACCATAATCAGGTTTGGACTGAAGGCTTACATATTGCAGTGTTTTATAGTGTTTTTTGAACGCATTTATTGTTCAAGGCGGTCACATTTTAATGTATTGGGAGATATGACCCCCCCCCCACCCCAATCTACATAAACACTTCATTTTCGCCATATTTGAACTAGATTAGTCGGAAAAACACTACAGAGAATTAAATAGAATTAGTATGACCTCACCTGACCTAACTGAATCAGGATCGCGGGAAATTACGATAACGACCAACATGCATGTGGTAGGCCTACAGCCGTACAGTGTGGTGTAGCGTGTGGGTTTGCTAGAGGTGTGAGAGTGAAGTAGCAAGGCAGGTGTATGTGTGTGGTGTGGCTGGAGGCGTTGGAGTGGCATAGCAAATCAGGAGTATGGCTTCAGACTCTATGATCTCGAGCGTCAAGGATGCAGGCAGGCCTGGCTTGCATGCCCAGTTTAGGAATTAATTCATACCACAAAATGCTAAACACCTAAATTTAATACTTAATCTAAGGACAGTGAAGTTTTAAAATGACCAAAACAGCCAAAGGCTGTTACCAATTCACCACTCGGGCCTTGCTATTAAATTTTAATCGTGGCTGTTACAATGCCACCTTCTGCTGTAGTTGCGTCATGGATAATTTTTGTGGTTGTAAGGCTGGCATGGTTTCTCTGGGGGACCAGCAACCACACGAGATAATGGACTCCTCCCACCCTCCTTACAAGTTCACATAAAAATAATTAGAGGAAATTTATTGACAAAACCACATGTAGGATCTTCACCTGGACAACGTCGGATATCTCTGCTAGTAATCTATATACTGTATATAAAACACTCGTGTCTGTGTGTCTGTTTACCCGCTATGCACGGGCGCATCGTTTGACCTAGAGTAAAAAGTAATACACCATTTTGATCGGTGAAGCATGGGAAGCATCCTCGGCCTACTTTTGTCAACATTTTTTTTTTTTAATTGTACCCCCATTGGGGATTCGAACCTGGGATCTTTCGGTTAAGGGCAAAGACCACTTGTCCACAGCCAGAGGGCTTAAAATTAGGGTAGTCTATGCTTCTCTAACTCAATAAAGGGGTACCATGTGTACCTACTTACGGTGTTATAACTCGAGAAATAATTATGCTACA
Source organism: Petrolisthes manimaculis (assembly GCA_034508575.1). NCBI lineage: Eukaryota > Metazoa > Arthropoda > Malacostraca > Decapoda > Porcellanidae > Petrolisthes > Petrolisthes manimaculis. The sequence goes on from JAWZYT010002287.1 coordinate 102,465, forward strand.
AAAACAAAAGTAGGTCGAGGACACTTCACCGATCAAAATGGAGTATTACTTTTTACCCTAGGTCAAACGATGCGGCCGTCCATAGCGGGTAAACAGACACACACAGACAGACAAGAGTGTTTTACATATATATAGATTCTGTTGACTTTGCTTTCATCAAACCTATTTAATAGTGCCCACCCCCTTAATTGCGAGTTCAGTCTTTTGGTCACAAATCTCAAATCAGATGGAGCCTTGAAGTATTTTCCAATGCAGTGCTGTCCTTTGACCTTTTCCACACTTAGTTAGACCTCCATGTCTTTCCCACGTGTGTCCTCCATTTCTGGCGAAAGCTGGCTACAATGAGTCCACTGATGTGGAAGATACCAGCCTCTCTGAAGGCCTAATACAGAGGAGTCCATGCCAGCTAAGGTTTCTTTTGAGCAGATATTGCCTTGCTATTTAATCAAAGTTGTTACAATGCCACCTTCTGCTGTAGTTGCGTCATGGATAACTTTTGTAGTTGTAAAGCTAGCATGGTTTCTCTGGGGGACCAGCAACCACACCGGATAATGAACTCCTCCCACCCTCCTAATAAGTTCACATTGTATAAAACTATAAAATTAATTAGAGGAAATATATTGACAAAATCACACGTAGGATCTTCACCCGGACAATGTTGGGTATCGCTGCATAAAACATGGTGTGATATCACATATCTTTCACCATCATCATTTGATATTTATGCGATATATATCAGTGATCTGGTACAGGGGAACTCATTCCAAACTTCATGAAGTAAAATATCAATAATAACAAGTCCACATTACATTAGAAAAAAAATATCCACAAAAACTTCACACAACAGCTTCCACAAAGGCTATTTTTTCAACAAATTAATGGAAATTTCCAAACACTGGCCTATTTTTCACCTCAAAAACCTAACACGAGAATTGATCACATAATGGAGTAGGAGTCGGATATATTCTTACCGATTCTGACTCCAGCTAAATAGCATCCGGATCAGACTTTTCATCTCCCACTCCGCACCCATGGGTACAATAAAACTTAAATCTCCACACAGACTTACAAAGGCTGATATAAATGTTTCTAAAGCTGAGTGTTGTATCATGCAGTAGTGCCTTGCTTTCCACTGGTGTTATGAGTGTGTATTGCACTACATGAAATAAATTTGTGTACTCTACTGATAACCCTCATGGTATATTACACATCCATAAACCCAATGAATAATGAAGGTTTACTGGACATTGATTCATAGAAAATGCTATAATACACACACATAATATCAGTGGGACAGGAAGGATTACTGAAATGACCACTAAAAATGCAAAAGGATAGAAAATAGAGCATACAGTAGTAAGCTAACTTTTATTACATCACGAATATCCTTCAATATGGCTTATGGAGTAGTGTAGCATACATGGACTCTGGTATCACTCATTTTGATGTCTTACTGCCATATTGCTTCTTACAAAGTACAGTATGCACAGATAGGTGTTGCGAGTGAGTGTACTTACAATATACAGTACTACTTTACAGCAGTTACATTTTGATGATGCTGGTAACAAACTCTTGGTAAACTACATTACAAGGGCACTTGATTTGGGTAATAAAAAGATTACATAATTATAACACACAGGTAGTTATGCCTCTGAATACCCATACCAGACAAGAGTATAAATATAAGAATATTATAAAACCAGGCAGTAACAGACTTACAAATTAATTAATGTGAAGCACTGTTAAACTTACTGAGGGCTGTACTAACTACCGTGGACACATGACAGATCGACCACCATCAATGGGTAATGTAGCACCAGTAATGAAGGAAGACTTGTCTGATGCCAAGAACACTACTGCATCTGCTACTTCACGTGCCTCTCCTACTCTTCCCATGGCATGTGTTGTCTTAGAGTGCTCCAGAAACTGTTGTGTGAAAGATATACTAGTGACAAAAACTGAAGATGTAGAAATCTAAATGTGAGAGAATGGCAGGGAAGAGAATAATAACAAACCGAATTCTTTAGTGTAACCCTTAAAGTGTGTGACACATGCAACTAGTGTGGGTGATCACGGGTGTCGATATTTGTCGACAACGCATATTTCAAATACATGCTCCTACTGAAATATTTGAGTTTCTCAAGAAAATGGAGGTATGTGTTTAGGAGATACCAGAAGTCATACCAGGCTTGTCGAGCTTTGTCTCTCAACCCGCTGAGGATGTATTTTTAGCTCTCCACTTTTGCGTTAATTACCATAGAAGTAAGTAATATGAACAGTGACATTTAAGTTCCTATTCTTATGTTGTAAAATGTGATTCAGACATATATTTAAGAGTGTGAAAAAGTCTTTCGACTAATCAGGAGAGTGTAAAAGTGAGTTCTGAGTTGTGGTTATTCTGAGCTAGCTACCCGTCCTCCAGGGCTGATGTTCATATAGTTTTCACAAGTAGGCTACATCAGGAGACAGCTAAATATTTGTACTTCAATGTAAAACATTGATTGTAAAAACATTCATTGTAAAACAATGGTTTATTAAAAAAACAAAAAAAACATGGTGTTTTGGTTTAAACCAATTTTGTCAGTTTAAACCATGGACACTGGTAATTTCTTGTTTTGTTTTTGCCAAAATATTTTTACTGGTGTTTTTGGTTACATACCACAATTTTACCTCTATAAGTTAATGCAAGCAACTTGAGACTTTGTAGTCTGAATGTCGGAAGTATGCGAGGAAGATCAGGAGAGATTGTTGAATTCCTTGAGCGAAAACGTGTTGACGTATGCTGTGTCCAAGAAACACGGTGGAGAGGTAAATCAGCCAGAATGATTGAGGGAAAGAGTGAAAGATATAAGCTGTTTTGGATTGGAAATTATAAGGGTACAGGTGGTGTTGGTATTTTCTTAGCTGAGAAATGGGTGGATAAAGTGATTGATGTTAATCGTGTAAGTGATCGAATCATACAGATGAAGTTGATGGTTGGTGAGACTATTTTCACAGCAATATCAGTTTATGCACCACAATGTGGTTTGAGTGGGGAAGTGAAAGATGGGTTTTATGACAGGCTTATTGCAGTTGCTAATAAGGTTAGTGAGAAGGAAGTACTTGCTGTGGCAAGAGATTTCAATGGCCACGTGGGAAGGACTTTGGGTGGATTTGAGGGAGCTCATGGAGGAAATGGATATGGCGATAGAAATACAGAAGGAGAAAGAATTTTAGAATATGATTTTGCCATGGACATGTTGGTAGCAAATACTGTGTTTAAGAAAAGGGAAAGCCATTTGGTTACGTATGAATCTGGAACAACTAAGACTCGAGTAAGATTATCTGTTGGTCAGAAAAAGGACAGAAAGCTTTTAAGTGATACCCAGTGAAGAAATTGTGACAACATAAACCAGTAGTTTGTGACTTTAAGGTGAAGAAAGTCTGTCAGGTTCAGAGAAAGTTTATCCCCAGGAGAAAGATATTGAGATTGAATGAAGAAAAAGTGAAATGCTAGTTTAAAGACCAAGTTGATGATCTGCTTCAGGAAGTGTGGAAGAACAATGGAAGAAGTGGTAGGATACACTGTTGACAGTAACCGAACAGACTTGTGGGTTAGTGAATAAGGATATGTATCTTGTGGCTAAGAGGACAGCAAGGAGAGCAATCTACAAAGCAAAGACAGAGACTGAGAAAGCTAGGTTTGCAGATATACTACAAAGAGATGATGAGAAGAATGAAGTGTTCAGGATAGCTAAACAGATGGCACAGACAAATCAGGATAAGAAATGATGATGGGGTGTTAGTAATTAATGAGCAAGACAAGAAGGATACTTGGAAATGCTATTATGGAAAGATTGTTGAATACAGAATTCCCACGGGACAGAGAAAATCTTGAAGTCATGGAAGCAGTAGGTGGACCAGCCATAAAAATTAAGAAAGAAATGGTGCAGGAAGCTGTAAGTAAGATGAAAAAAGGGTAAGGCAGCGTGGCCCTCTGGTGTTGTCGCAGAAATGCTGAAAGCTTCAGGTGAAACAGGCATTGAGATGATCACAAACTTGACAATTCAGATTGTGAGAGAAGGTGTTATTCCTGAAGACTGGGATCTTAGTACAATTGTAAACTGCTACAAGGGAAAAGGAGAAGCTCTGGATAGAGGTAATCACAGAGGATTGAAGTTGATGGATCAGTTTCTGAAAGTGGTTGAGAGAATAGTTGAAAAGCAAATAAGTCAAATAAATATTGATGAAATGCAGTTTGGTTTTATGCCTGGACGTGGAACCACTGATGCCATTTTTATTATGAGACAAATGCAAGAGAAGTTCTTTGGTAAGAACCTGTATTTTGCTGCTGTTGATCTGGAGAAAGCATTTGACAGAGTTCCAAGAGATGTTGTCTGGTGGGCTTTGCGTATATTAGAGGCTAGCAAGTGGTTGGTGAAGGTTGTTCAAGCAATGTATAGGAATGCTCAGAGTCGTGTGAGGATTAACAGCACATTCAGTGATAGCTTTGATGTGAAAGTGGGAGTACATCAGGGATCTGTACAGAGTCCGTTGATTTTTATTTGTTTCTTGGAAGCATTGTCCAGAGAGTTTCGAACAGGTTGCCCAGAAGAGATGCTATATGCTGATGACTTGGCACTTACTTGTGAAACAATGGAAGGTCTGCCTGTGAAGTTAAAGACTTGGAGGAAAGCTCTGGAAAGTAAAGGTCTGAGAGTGAATGTTACTAAGACAAAAGTGATGATCAGTGGTTGCAATGTTGGTAAGCCCCCAGAAAAGGGAAAGTTCCCCTGCTCAGTTTGTGGAAAGGGAGTAGGGAGCAACTCAATATTTTGTGTTACTTGTAAGCATTGGGTACATAAGAATTGCAAGAATGACAAGCGGTTCATGTGCAAGAAGTGTAAGAAAATGGCGGTGGCTGACGACTCAGACATTGAGAGAGTATATTTTGATGGTGAGGCAATTGAAGTTGTTGAAAAGTTTTGCTACCTTGGAGATACCATTGGAGCACAAGGTGGAGCTGGTGCTGGTGTGATGGCAAGAGTTAGAAGGGGATGGCGTAAGTTTAGGGAACTTCTGCCATTACTAACCAGCAGAGCGTTACCACTGTTAACCAAGGGCAGAGTCTATCAGGCATGTGTGCACAGTGTGATGATGTATGGAAGTGAGACTTGGCCCGTAAGGGTCGAGGATATGTACTGCATGGAGAGAAATTATATGAGAATGATACGATGGATGTGTAATGTAAGCCTTAAAAACAGACTTAGATCAGAAGAACTCGGGGGAAGATTAAATCTGGACAGTATTCAGAATAGGAGACTACGGTGGTTTGGTCAGATTGAGAGAATGGACGAGAGTGCTTGGGTTAGTAGATGTAGAGCAATTGATGTAGCAGGTTCAGTAGGTAGAGGAAGGCCTAAGAAAACATGGGGGGAAGTGATACGGATGGATTTGAGAGAAAGAGGAGTTAGTAAAGAGCTGGCCAGAGATAGGTAAACTTGGAAGGCTATTTCTAAAAACCGTCCAACGCAAGCCAGCATTTAAGATGGACATTAAACCGAATATGATGATGATGATGAATGATATATGAGTTTAAAATGCAATTAGTCATAGGTTTCAAGAGGGATTAGTATGCTTTTAAACATTTTCCATAATTTCTGTATACCAAGTGAAAAACAAAATCTCCTTTAGCCTGATTTAAAAAGATCAAACAGCTGCTTGTCTTAAGTTACATGCATTAATACCTTATAAATCTGTAATTTCAAGATACAAAAATAGTTGATAGAGAGAGTGAGAGAGATTAACTGTCCTGTATATACATTAATTAACATACCTCACTATAATTTAAAAGACAGGTTGCTTCCCACAACTTACATACAACAATGTTTTTTGTTTGGTTTAAACCATGTGTTTTTTTAATTGGTTTAAACTGGCTGATATATACATCTTATCCGAGGACCTCCCAATCTTTTTTGCTCCTCATAATCCCATGTATAACTTTTTCTCCACAGTAGTCACATCCATTCTTTCCACCACCTATTCTATCTCAGAACACATTCTTTTACTACGTGTGCAAGAAACAATAGCAAAGCATCAGAGTTGAAAGCCAAATAATGTACTGTATTCAAAGTACAGGTATTTTTCGTTTTGTGCGTGTTCTTTATGTGCGAATTCGCTAAGATGTGACATTAAAAATATTATAATTAATTAAAATTGTGTGATCTGTTCGCTAAGATGTGATTTGCCCCAACCGCATTTCAAACAGTGCGCCAGATACGTAGTTCAGCTGCCAGCCAACAGGCAGCTGCTCCCACTCCCAGTTCAATGTTTACAGCCCTCTGTGTATTTACAGTCACAGCCAGTTTACTTAAATTAATCAAGGGAGCACCGTGTTAAGTGTTAATGGGTGCTTTATTTACACCTTAGTGTTACATATAGATTTAGAATGATCACTTTATTAGTCAAATAAATGTGTTTTTCGTTCAAAAAATGGAAGATATTTGGGCCAACCCCATCCCTTTTATTTTCCATTGTTTCTTATTGGGAAAAAAGTTTTTTTGTGCGATTTCAGTTTGTGCGATGCCTGTAGGAGCCCATACCTCGCATAAAACGAGAAATACCTGTACAATGTGGGAATTTCACTGAATATAACTGTCGTTTCAGTTCACATATTTTGACATTTAATATAAGAATCTGATCCAACAGTATACTGTCAAAGAAAAAAGATGGAATAATGAACTAAACTGTCAATTAAAAAAAACAAATACCATACTGTACATATACACACCTTCACATATGCCTCATCCGTCATGCCTGATCTTTTGTGTATATCGGTGACGATAACCCCAGGATTGACAGCATTGACTCGTACACCCCGGTCTGCCACTTCTAGTGCCACTGATCGGGTCAGCTGATCCACAGCAGCCTTACTCATGTTGTATGCCACAATACCTGGAAACTTTACCCACAACGAAAACACTATCAGGAATAATAAGCTACTGTATGTTCACTGCCATTCCTCATTTTCAGTGTGTGTGTAATGTAGTGCTAGCCTGGTTTACATCACCCATACATAATTAATCAAGGAGCATATATTACAGTCTAACTAGGCATAGGGAAGTGGCCTCCCCATCTCCCATCATTCTTGTGATGGTGCAGTTAGCCTACAATACAGGAGGGGAGTGATGGTTGGAGACCCCGCTCTCCAACAATGATCCCGTCAAAGGTTCAAGTAGCCTTAGAAATAGACACTCCCGACACCTCAAGAAAAGTAAAATTGGGTATTGATGATGATAAATTAAAGCTAGTTATATTTTATCAAAGCTAAGGTTGGCTTCAAACGAGCGATTTAGAAATTAATTAAGTTTAATGAGACCGTTCAGACACTGTCCGCGCGATAAAATTACCGCGCGGACGGTGGTCAGCGTCCGCGTGCACTGCCAAACCGCGACTTCGCCAGCGGTCTAGAATAACACAGAAGTATATGGTGTACTTCACACCAGCGGATATTTTCCGCGCGAACACAATAGTTGTGGTTCATCTGTAGTACCGGAGAGTCAATACACTCCATAGTATTTTATATCAAATATGTACTTTTTTTGTATAATTTTTAATATTAACAATAATATTGATAATCATATTATTGTTATCATTGTTGTTTTTAATGTAATTTTTGTTGTTATTGCTATTATTATTACTGTTGCTATCGTTGCTATTGTAGCTATTGTTGTTATAGTTATTGCTTTTGTTATTATTATTCTTGGCGAAATTTCACCAAGTATGTTGCTCTATGATCTTGTGTGTTTGTGTCTATGTCTGTAACTTCGCGGTCTACAGGTCACAATTCTTGTCCGATTTTGCTGAAATTTTCACCACAGGTAGGCATCACAATTTCTAGGTCACCTATTGTTTTTCAAGGTCAAAAGTAAAAAATCAAGGTGAAAATTATAAAAAAACAGAACATTGATAAAACCGCAATAATTTCGGTTGTAGAGATCTGATTTTGATCAGACTTTTTCTGTAACATAAAAAACGTTTGTGTGAAGCCAGCCTAAGATCTCTGCCACTCGTCAAGTTCAGTGTGGATGTGATTTTTTCTCATATGATGTAGTTTTAGTCTAGTTTGCATCACCCATATATACCTAAGGAACATTAAATCAATAAATGTCATTTATAATCCATACAATAGATAAAGAACAATGTGGGTGAAATAAAAATGAATGTTCTACCATAAGTCAAATGAATAAACAGGCTTCTGGTGGATATTGCTTTAAAAACAAAGATAAAATATTATGATCTATGTTTATCTTCCAACACCTTTATTTTTTCTTCCAATAGATTGAGTCCTTGTTCAAAAGGCATTATTTACTCCTTGCCCCAGGAAGAGCTCATAGTGGGAAAGTGTCTAGCATAGCATGTGTTGTACTGAGGTATAGCTGGTACTTGCAGACGATACTGTGCTGATGGCTGAGAGTGAAAGGGAGTTACAGAGGGGGGTGGATGAGTTTCAGTCTGTATGTAAACGAAGCAAATTGAAGGTGAATGTTGGGAAAAGTAAAGTGCCAACTGGGACTAAGTGTGAGATAACTCTAAGGGGTGAGAGGATGGAGGAAGTGAAGGAGTTTAAGTTCCTGTGGAAGTATGGAAGGAAAAATTAGGGAGAGAGCAGTGAGGGGTAGACATGTCATAGGATCACTGGGGAGGATTATGAAGGACACAACTTAAGTGTGAACATGGAAGTGAAAAGGGCACTACAAAATACGGTAGTATAATCTTGCCAACATTGACATATGCGTCAGAGATGTGGACATGGAGTAGGGCACAACGGTTTAGAATAGGTGCAGTGGAAATGAGTTACTTGAGAGGAGCATGTGGACTTACTAGGTGGGATAGAGAAAGTTATGAGAGGGTGTATGAGAGATGTGGTATGAGAAGGCAATTGGTATTGAGTGTGAGGTGGCTGAGAGAGCGAAGCATAATACACCGCGGTGGTTTGGAGATGTGGAGAGAATGTAAGGTGAGGAGTTTGTAAAGGTGTATGAAAGTGAAGTTGTGGGACCTGGTGTGAGAGGCAGACCCCTGGTTAACTATCAAAACAGAGTGGAAGAATGTGTAAAGGAGAGAAACATGAGGGGCAGAGGATTGATTGATGGATATTAGGCGCGACAGCAAGCAGGAAGGAAACAAAAAGAAAAGAGGGACAGTTGAAGAACTGAAAGATGGGAACCATTTAGTCTGGTCTCTCACTAGCGACCTTACTAGCATGGGAAACCCTCTCTCCCCGAAATCGGGGCAGAGCAGGGGCCGGAGCCACCTCTAGTTTAGCTCGCCAGGTCTCCGAGACACACAAGCACCCCACCACGTCAAGGCGGTTCCCGTTGGGGGGGAGGGGCAGAGGAGAGCTGGACCAAATAGAGAGGGAGTATTGGAACAGAGAAAATTGGATACACTTCTGCCATGGCCACCCCCTAATGGGGAGTTCCTTGAGGGAAAGAGGTGTCAGAACTATAGATAGGTAAATAGAACAATAATGGAAAATAATGGATTACTGTAATTCCTTGCATCTTCCTACACCTTGTTAGTACAGTACCTCTGGATGTGGTTGTCTTTCCCTCCCTACTACTTATCATGGAACATATTCTTGCTCATACAAAGAATCAACCATCGGAGGAAAACTTACAGATCGAAGTCCCGTCACCGAAGATATGTTGACAATGTTCCCCTTCCGTTCAAGAATGTGAGATAAAGTAAGTTTCATCATCAGAAATGCTTGGCGAGTGTTTATATGCATCTGCTTGTCATAATCTTCCATTGAAATGTTTTCAATGCCACCTTTGACCAAGATTCCTGTCAAGATATAATACCATTTTAGCTCCTAAACAACTTGACTATTCATATGAAAACATTACAGCACAGTAAATACACACCATTATTGCATTTCAAATTCTCTCCATAAAATATTTTACTAATAAATTAGAGTACTCTCAGGAAGAAATTAAGCATCAACAATGTAGATGGATGGAAATATAAGTATAACAAGTTCATGAAGTAATGGGTCTTATACAAAAATATCCGTGGTGTTGGCGATGGCGTGGCACCAGTACAATGGCTCTGTTGTTCGTCTATGGAGTTATCTGACTGTTTCCATGCCATCGTATGCGCCATGAATGTTCTTAAATAAAGGTCCAGTGTACCACAGCTGTACCGGTACTCACCTGCATTGTTTACTAATATATCAAGATGTTTAAAATGTGAGACTGTAGCAGACACTACTTGTTCACAGTCTTTATCATCATTCAGGTCGGCGGGTACACTCAAAACCTGCAACATTATATCACTTAATTATAATTTATAAACTTTCTCAAAGTATGACAAATCTACTGCTAGCTTGCCAGCACACTTAGACAATTATAATATTGATAATATTATTCATGAAATCTGTGCAGTACAATCAACTTCTTAGCCAGAGCCACAGAAGTATAATAATATAATCTCTCCAGGATACATTGTGGGAGAAAGAAACTCTTAAAATTCTGAGAGACGAGGAACAATTACTTTGTGTATCTTTGATGAAGAGGGGACAATCATCTGGAACACTAAAACAAATGGATAGACTTCCCCAATAATAGAAGAGTGATAGGTCAGACACCAAACATGCCACTGCATCATCACTGTTTAATAGTTTACAGAACATTTGACCTCTCCAAACATGGGTAAATGTCATTAATTCTCACGTACTATACTGTACTCACCTTTTCTTGTGGCAACCCAGCATCACAGCAGAGTTTTAACACCTCCTGCAAGGCTTCTTTATTCCTACCGGTAATAGCAACATAGCAGCCCTCTCGTGCAAGAGCTATTGCACTCTCTCGTCCAATGCCTGATGTGGCACCTGCAAGTGCATTACAAGTATTAATACAAATCTGTTATTGTATTCCAGTACTCCATTATAACTATGACTAATAGGACCGTGGTAAACTACCGGGATCCAACCTTAGCAATCTATGGGCCCTGGATGTAAACACGACGTCGATATACTGTACCTTTTTATTCAAGTGGTGGTGTTTTGAATGGGTGGATAGAGCTTGGTTGCCTCTATGAAGAAGCAGTGGATTTCTTGATCACCTGCTTCAGTCAGGAATAGGTACCTGGCTAGGTATGCCACATGGACTTTATATGCATAATTTCCTACGGTAGTTGTATTTAATGCATATGCGATGGAAATAACAAACAAGGAAATGACTGTAAATATTGAAAGATTTATCGTTATTGCGTACGGTTGTTCTACCTTCATTGCCCACTTATTTAGATCATTCTAAGACTATTTTCTTCTATGGCATTTCCTCCACAAATACCACATTTCCAAGATAGGGAATATTCAAATGAGGCATTTTGAAATTAGCCTGTCCTTACCTAACCTAACCTAGACCACAGCAGACTACCAGGACCTAACCTGGGCAAACTACCCGGAGATATCAGTGGTAAAGTATAGGAAGTGACCGAGGCAAAATACTGGGACCTAGCCAGATCTGGCAACACTGCTACAAAACGGTATTTCTTTTAATAAATACCAAAATTATGTACAAGTATTAAGAAATATATTTGACAGAAAAGAATTAATGGGAGTGATTATGGACAAATGCTTGAACAATACAGTAAAACCTTCTAGGAATGATATATTTATTAATTAGTAATAGTCAAGCGTTTGTCCATAATGATAATCTGCCTTCAACTCGAGGTTTTCAGAATACAATGGTTTATAGTGTGTATTGAAAGAACTTATTGTTCACAACCGTCACAAATTAATGTCCATAAACACCTCATTTTCGCCTTATTTGAACTAGATTCGTCTGAAAAACACTACAACGCATTAATTAGAATAAGTTTGACCTCACCTGACCTAACCCAATCAGGACTCCGGCAAACTGCCAAAACTTAACTTAGCAAAATACGAATCCTGGATGTAAACATTTGGAGGCCATCTTGAATTGATAGGTATAACTGCATAAGAGGTCCATGTGGCAAACATTTACAATTTGTGTACAGTATATTTCACAATGGGACCATGTAATATGAATTTAAGAGGAGATTGCGCTTATTTTTGGTATAATAGCTTTAGTAAAATTTCAGCTCTCCAGAGCCTGATGAGTCCAGTGTTTTCCAATATTGGACACTCCCGATAGTCTGCCTATGTTAGGTCCCAGTAGTCTGCCCAGGTTAGATCCCGGGGTATTATTACAGAATAACTGGGTTTTTGGCTAGGCTTTGACTCCCTTGAGCAGTATTACCACATTAGGCTAGGTTCTGGAAATTTGCCACAGTAACTTTATGATAGTTTACACTGGTTATATCCGGTAGTTTGCCCAGGTTAGGTCCCAGTAGTCTGCTGTGGTCTAGGTTAGGTTAGGTCAGGTAAGACTAGTTTCCAAATTATGTTTGTAAACAGGGCATATCTCGAAAACGAGGCATTTCCGAGAGAAACACCATAGATGAAAAGTGTCTTAGAATGGTCCAAAATAGTGGATAATGATACTAATATATACAATATAGTGAACCCAAGTTTTCTGTAAATTTACCGATCCGGTAGTCTGCCCAGGTTAGTTCCCGGTAGTCTGCCTTGGTCCTGGTTTGGTTAGGTTAGGATGTTATCTCCTCACAATATTATGGGCAACAATCAATAGAACAAGTAAAAATATGCATGAAAATGTATAAAATGTGGGAACAATCCAGGTGGACCTCTTATGCAGAATTACCTAATTAAAACAAAATTGTCACTTTGTGGTTGTGCATTATTCAATAGGTTAAATATAAATTAATGGAACTCTTACCGGTAATTAAAGCAACTTTTCCTTTGAGACCTGTAACACTGGACTCAGCTGAAGCCATTTTACACCTCGTTGAAGCTTTATTATTCGGTAATTTTATGTCAAATGTAAACTGTTTGGTCTAAATATCACAAGCCCTTATCAGCAATGAGCATATGACACGGAGTTCTTCACGGTCTTCACCGGACTGCTTCAAGTGTCTAAGACGTCATCTGGTCGTCCAAGCGGAGGATTGGGGTACCAAGACCGTCTTGGGAAGTTGGGAGCGCTTGGTTTCAGTGACGAGAAATGGAGGTATAATTAGATTATACCTCCATGCCAAATACGTAGAATCTGTGTTCTCGTCGTCCAGATATGGATTGGGCAGAAACAAAAGAAAGTTTGTAAACAAAGTCGTAAGAAAATACTACAAATTGGTCTACTTTTCCTTCACTTTTCTCATATTATGAAGCAAATTTGTGTCCTAAGTTGCATGTATTATACACCAAAAGATGCAGAATTAAGAAACGAATAAGATGAGACCAACTAGAAGTCTCTTGATATGATCTTTAGTTGAAGACTTGCGATTTTTATTACTTTATTCTCGATTTTCGGTGAACAATTTACGATACATCACGAATACAAATTTCGCAACACTTCAGACATCCACCTTGCTGAAAGTGCACATAATATTTATTCACCTTTTTGGTACTCTCTCAAGTTCCAGGCTCAGCTCATGGACTAAAGTGTTTGTGTGCCGCTCATGGACTAAAGTGTTTGTGTGCCTCTCATCTCAAGATGATCCTTGATTTTGGTTTTATGGTGTGCAGCCTGTGATTATCTTTAGGGCTCTATTCTGTATGGGTGTGAAGGGTGTTGGAGATGAGTCTCAGTAAGGACGGTGGTCTGTAGGTGTGGTAGCTGTGCAGTCTGTCATTATCTTTAACGTTAGGGCTCTATTCTGTATGGGTGTGAAGGGTGTTGATAGTCTCATCAGTGAGGTTTGAAGCTGAGGCAGGACTTGCATAATCCATCATTAATCGAATATAGTAATTGTTTGCATATTGTAGTTGAGGTTTCTTTGTTGTGTCCAAATATTGAGCTGGCAAGTGATCTGAGAGCTTTATATTTTTGCATGCATTTGTTTTTGATTAAAGGTTATTAAAGGTGCCAGCGAGTGGCAGTCACTGGGACAGAGTGTAGCACACACTGCGTGTATGAAACACAACTATAGCACACACCACAAGGATGATGAGTGGCCCAGCGACCTCTCCACCCACGTGAGACCCGAGTCAGCTTTCGGCTATGGCTGACTAAGCAGGAAGACCTCAGACAGCTGACTCAAACCCCCCACCCCCTGCTCACAGGGGTGGTAACCTCTGGCATCAGTGGTATTTTTAACAGTGTCCCGAGCAAGGATCGAACGCTGGGGCACGGAATTGCAGCCACAGACTTTACTACTGTGCTAGCCAGAGGCCATGATATGTTATTTGAATGTCATGGATGTGTTGTATATTATGCCAAGTATTTTGCATGTGTGTGTAAACTCAATATATATTAAAATATATATATATATATATTATTTAAAAAAAATAATAAAAAAAAAAATATTAAAAAACGACGGTGGCGGCGGCGGCGGGGCGGTGGCGGCGGCGTTGAGGCGGCGGCGGTGGCGACAACGACGAAAAATAATAATAATAATAATAAATAAAAAAAAGTTAATTATTAAAATAAAAAAAATAATTAATCAAAATATATATATATTATTATTAAAACAAAAATAAAAAAAACTAATTATCAAAAAACGACGGCGGCGGCGGCAGCAGCGGCGGCAGGGCGGCGGCGGCGACGACAACGACGACGACAAATAAATAATAAAAAAAAAAAAAATAATAATAATAATAAAAAAAGTTAATTATTACAAAAAACAATTAATTAACAAAATATATATATATATATTTAAAAATAAATATATATTAATAAAAAAAATAATAATTACTAAAAAACGACGGCGGCGGCGGCGGCGGCGGCGGCGGCGGCGGTGGTGGCGACGACGACGAAAAAAAAAAAATAATGAAAAAAATTAATTATTACAAAAAAAAAATAATTAATAAAAAAAAATACATATATTAAAAAAAAAAATATATATATATTATTAAAAAAAAACAAAAAAAACTAATTATTAAAAAACGACGGCGGCAGCGGAGGTGGGGCGGCGGGGCGGCTGCGGCGGTGGCGGCGACGACGACGAAAAAAAATTAATAAATAAAAAAATAATAATAATAAAATAAAATAAAAAAAAATAACAAAAAAAAAAATATATTAAAAAAAAAAAATTAAAAAACGATGGCGGCGGCGGTGGCGGCGACAGCGGCGGAGAAGGGGCGGCGGGGCGGCGGCGGCGGCGGCGACGGGGCGGCAACGTCGGTGGCGGCGGCGGCGGGGCGGAGGCGACGGCGGTTGTGGCGGTGGCGACGACGACGAAAAAAAAAATAAGAATAATAATAAATAAAAAGAAATTAAAAAAAGTTAATTATTACAAAAAAATAATTAATTAATAAAAAAATAATAATAAAAAAAAAATTAACAAAAAATATATATATATATATTTAAAAATAAATATATAATAATAAAAAACAACAACTAATTATTAAAAAACGACGGCGGCGGCGGTGGCGGCGACGGCGGCGGTGAAGGGGCGGCGGTGAAGGGGCGGCGGTGAAGGGGCGGCGGGGCAGCGGCGGAGGGGCGGCGGCGGCGGCGTCGGGACAGCAACGTCGGTGGCGGCGGTGGCGGGGCGGAGGCGACGGCGGTGGTGGCGGTGGCGGCGGCGGCGACGACGACGTAAAAAAATAATAATAATAATAAATAAACAAAAATTAAAAAAAGTTATTACAAAAAAAAATAATAAAAAAATATATATATATTATTTAAAAACAAAATAAAAAAAAACTAATTATTAAAAACGACGGCGGCGGCGGTGGCGGCGGCGACAACGACGAAAAATAATAATAATAATAATAATAATAATAAAAAAAAAAGTTAATTATTACAAAATAAAATTAATTAATGAAATATATATATATATATATATTAAAATATATATATATATATATATTTTATTTAAAAATAAAAAATAAAAAAAAAAATATTAAAAAACGATGGCGGCGGCGGCGGCGACAACGACGAAAAATAATAAAAAAACGACGGCGGTGGTGGTGGCGACGGCGGCGACGACGAAAAAAAATTAATAATAAAAAAAAAGTTAATTATTACAAAAAAAAAAAATATATATATATATATATATATATATATTATTTAAAAAAAGAAAACTCATAATAAAAAAAAAAAATAATAATAATAATAATTATTTAAAAAAAAAATATATATATACAAACAATTTATTAAAAATAAAGAAACGAATTATTAAAAATAAATAAATAAATAAATAAATAAATGACGACAACGCCGGTGGTGGCGGCGGGGCTGGGCGGCGGCGGCGACGACAAAAAATTAATCAATAAAAAATATATTTATTAATAAAAAATATATTTATTAATAAAAAATATATTTATTAATAAAATATATATTATTTTAAAAAAACATTAAAAAAAAACCTTATTATTAAAACAAAACATTAAAAAATAACTAATTATTAAAAAAAACATTAAAAAATTACTATTTATTAAACAAAGCATTTTAAAATAACTAATTATTAAAAAAAACATTAAAAAATAACTAATTAAGAAAAAAAACATTTAAAAAAACTAATTATTAAAAAAAACATTAAAAAATAACTAATTATTAAAAAAAAAAACTAATTAAAAAAAACATTAAAAAATAACTAATTATTAAACAAAGCATTTAAAAATAACTAATTATTAAAAAAAACATTAAAAAATAACTAATTAAAAAAAAAAACATTAAAAAATAACTAAAAATTAAAAAAACACATTAAAAAATAACTATTAAAAAAAACATTAAAAAATAACTAATTATTAAAAGATAACTAATTATTAAAAAAACATTAAAAAATAACTAATTAAAATAAATTTTAAAAAATAACTAATTATTAAACAAAACATTAAAAAATAACTATTTATTAAAAAAACATTAAAAAATAACTAATTATTAAAAATAAAATAAAAATAACTAATTATTAAAAAAAACATTAAAAAATAACTAATTATTAAAAAACACATTAAAAAATAACTAATTATTAAAAAAAACATTAAAAAATAACTAATTATTAAAAAAACACATTAAAAATAACTAATTATTAAAAAAAACATTAAGAAATATCTAATTATTAAAAAAAACATTAAAAAATATCTAATTATTAAAAAAACATTAAAAAATAACTAATTATTAAAAAAAATATTAAAAAATAACTAATTATTAAAAAAAACATTAAAAAATAACTAATTATTAAAAAAAACATTAAAAAATATCTAATTGTTAAAAAAAAATAAAAATAAAAAATAAATAAATGACGACGACGACAGCAGCGGCGGCGGCTCAGACTTTTCATCTCCCACTCCGCACCCATGGGTACAATAAAACTTAAATCTCCACACAGACTTACAAAGGCTGATATAAATGTTTCTAAAGCTGAGTGTTGTATCATGCAGTAGTGCCTTGCTTTCCACTGGTGTTATGAGTGTGTATTGCACTACATGAAATAAATTTGTGTACTCTACTGATAACCCTCATGGTATATTACACATCCATAAACCCAATGAATAATGAAGGTTTACTGGACATTGATTCATAGAAAATGCTATAATACACACACATAATATCAGTGGGACAGGAAGGATTACTGAAATGACCACTAAAAATGCAAAAGGATAGAAAATAGAGCATACAGTAGTAAGCTAACTTTTATTACATCACGAATATCCTTCAATATGGCTTATGGAGTAGTGTAGCATACATGGACTCTGGTATCACTCATTTTGATGTCTTACTGCCATATTGCTTCTTACAAAGTACAGTATGCACAGATAGGTGTTGCGAGTGAGTGTACTTACAATATACAGTACTACTTTACAGCAGTTACATTTTGATGATGCTGGTAACAAACTCTTGGTAAACTACATTACAAGGGCACTTGATTTGGGTAATAAAAAGATTACATAATTATAACACACAGGTAGTTATGCCTCTGAATACCCATACCAGACAAGAGTATAAATATAAGAATATTATAAAACCAGGCAGTAACAGACTTACAAATTAATTAATGTGAAGCACTGTTAAACTTACTGAGGGCTGTACTAACTACCGTGGACACATGACAGATCGACCACCATCAATGGGTAATGTAGCACCAGTAATGAAGGAAGACTTGTCTGATGCCAAGAACACTACTGCATCTGCTACTTCACGTGCCTCTCCTACTCTTCCCATGGCATGTGTTGTCTTAGAGTACTCAAGATACTGTTGTGTGAAAGATATATTAGTGACAAAAACTGAAGATGTAGAAATCTAAATGTGAGAGAATGGCAGGGAAGAGAATAATAACAAACCGAATTCTTTAGTGTAACCCTTAAAGTGTGTGACACATGCAACTAGTGTGGGTGATCACGGGTGTCGATATTTGTCGACAACGCATATTTCAAATATATGCTCCTACTGAAATATTTGAGTTTCTCAAGAAAATGGAGGTATGTGTTTAGGAGATACCAGAAGTCATACCAGGCTTGTCGAGCTTTGTCTCTCAACCCGCTGAGGATGTATTTTTAGCTCTCCACTTTTGCGTTAATTACCATAGAAATAAGTAATATGAACAGTGACATTTAAGTTCCTATTCTTATGTTGTAAAATGTGATTCAGACATATATTTAAGAGTGTGAAAAAGTCTTTCGACTAATCAGGAGAGTGTAAAAGTGAGTTCTGAGTTGTGGTTATTCTGAGCTAGCTACCCGTCCTCCAGGGCTGATGTTCATATAGTTTTCACAAGTAGGCTACATTAGGAGACAGCTAAATATTTGTACTTCAATATCATGTAGCATTTATTCATGTAGGTATAGTATATATGTGGTGGACGCACTATTAGCAGCAAAAGGCTTGTTGGAGAACGGGCGTGCAAAAATAACCCACCTCTAAAAGGGTGCTTATCTCAGGTATACCAATCTCTAATCTTGTTGCAAGTTAGAGTAACCCATTATAGTATCCTGGTTTTCAAGGTCAATGTGTCATTAAAATGACAAAAGTTACCTTCCCTACATACTCATTTTACCCAAAAACCTAGTAATGTGGATGGAGATATGAGTCAAGCCAAGGCGTTTGCCCTGGTGGTATTCAACAACAGTGTGGATCAACATTCTTAACCCCTAAAGGACCGGGGGTGGTATAAAAATGTGTACTGCAAGGACGGGAGGGTTGGTGAAAAACACATAAAATAGCTCGTTTTCACATGCTTATTACCCTTAACCTACAATGATTGAGTGAATGAATTTAGTACCATCGAAACGAGCAGTTCTTCCTCTTTCGATTGGTACCAACGGGAAGTGTATAGGTGCAATGGGTACAGAATTATGACGAGTTGAATGAGGTATGATCCCCGTAATCTAAGCGCTAGTGTTTGGGTGGGTATGCTGATCTTGGCGAGGTAGTAGGAAATGGGGGCAGGCTCACGTTGGCTAAGCCGCTCGCCAGCACATTCGGACATAAGATCAATAATCCCTCAATTTTACCCATGAAAAAGCAGTGTGTACTCAGTCTGAGCATCCCATCTTACTATAAACCAGTGAACCCAATGTCTGGAATATAAAAAATTGGGGAAAATTCCATAACCTTGGGAAATTTTAGCAACCCGGCATATGCCAGGCCCGGTCCTTTAGCGGCAACCCTTCATATGCCTGGCCCGGTTCTGTAGGTGTTAAAGTCAACATCACTGACTATTTAGCCATTGTGGTGAGGTGGGTAGAAGGAATAATTTAGTGAGATAAGTATACGAGTGAAACACCTTCAGTATACATACTGATGTAATCATCATCAAAATCTATCTTTGTCACTCCTGCCTGACATGTACTAAGTACAAGTTTTTTCGGTTTCACATATTCCTAATCCACACTTAATACAAAATTATTTACCATATCATAAGTATATATACATCTTCTCCAAGGACCTCACAATCGTTTTTGCTCCATTTAATCCCATGCATAATATTTTCTCCACAGTAGTTATATCCATTCTTTCCACATACAAGCTATTCTATCTCAGAACACTTTCTTCTATAATGTGTGCAGGAAACAGTAGCAAGCCATCAGAATTGGAAGCCAAATAATGTACTGTATTCAATGTTTTGTGTGAGAATTTCACTGAATTTAACTGTCGTTTCAGTTCACATATTTTGCCATATAATATAGGAATCAATCTGATTCAACCGAATGCTGTCAAAGAAAAAAGATGGAATAATGAACTAAATTGTCAATAAAAAAAAAAAAAAAAATACCATACTGTACAGTACATATACACACCTTCACATATGCCTCATCCGTCATGCCTGATCTTTTGTGTATATCGGTGACGATAACCCCAGGATTAACAGCATTGACTCGTACACCCCGGTCTGCCACTTCTAGTGCCACTGATCGGGTCAGCTGATCCACAGCAGCCTTACTCATGTTGTATGCCACAATACCTGGAAACTTTACCCACAAAGAGAGCACTATCAGGAATAATAAGCTACTGTATGTTCACTGCCATTCCTCATTTTCAGTGTGTGTTTGTTTTGTTTCCCCTGGTCTTTGATCACGTCCTGGACACGTGCTCACCACCTATTACCCTCCCGGAATGAGCTCAGAGCTTGTAGTGACTGATCTTTGGGTAAGGCTGGAACCTTTTTCCACATCCCGGGATAGCAAGGTCACAACTCCTCGACTTACGTCCCGTACCTACTCTCTGCTAGGTGAACAGGGGTTACACATTTAAGGAAGCAATCCCAAATTGTCTCCACCCGACCGAGGATTCGAACCCAGGCCCTCTCGGATGTGAGCCGAGCGGCTAACCAATACACCACTGGGCTGTGTGTGTGTGTTTGTGTGAGTGACAGATGTAGTGCTAGCCTGGTTTACATCACCCATACATAATTAATTAAGGAGCATATATTACAGTCTAACTAGGCATAGAGAGATGTGGTATGAGTGGGAAGGCAATTGGTATTGAGTGTGAGGTGGCTGAGAGATCAAAGCATAATACACTGCGGTGGTTTGGAGATGTGGAGAGAATGTAAGGTGAGGAGATTGTAAAGGTATATGAAAGTGAAGTTGTGGGACCTGGTGTGAGAGGCAGACCCCTGGTTAACTCTCAAAACAGAGTGGAAGAATGTGTAAAGGAGAGAAACATGAGGGGCAGAGGAGAGCTGGACCAAATAGAGAGGGAGTATTGGAACAGAGAAAATTGGATACACTTCTGCCATGGCCACCCCCTAATGGGGAGTTCCTTGAGGGAAAGAGGCGTCAGAACTATAGATAGGTAAATAGAATAATAATGGAAAATAATGGATTACTGTAATTCCTTGCATCTTCCTACACCTTGTTAGTACAGTACCTCTGGATGTGGTTGTCTTTCCCTCCCTACTACTTATCATGGAACATATTCTTGCTCATACAAAGAATCAACCATCGGAGGAAAACTTACAGATCGAAGTCCTGCCACCGAGGATATGTTGACAATGTTCCCCTTCCGTTCAAGAATGTGAGATAAAGTAAGTTTCATCATCAGAAATGCTTGGCGAGTGTTTATATGCATCTGCTTGTCATAATCTTCCATTGAAATGTTTTCAATGCCACCATTGACCAAAATTCCTGTCAAGATAAAATACCATTAGCTCCTAAAATACTTGACTATTCATATGAAAACATTACAGCACAGTAAATACACACCATTATTGCATTTCAAATTCTCTCCATGAAATATTTTACTAATAAATTAGAGGTAGATAAAGGTCCAGAGTACCACAGCTGTACCGGTACTCACCTGCATTGTTTACTAATATATCAAGATGTTTAAAATGTGAGACTGTAGCAGACACTACTTGTTCACAGTCTTTATCATCATTCAGGTCGGCGGGTACACTCAAAACCTGCAACATTATATCACTTAATTATAATTTATAAACTTTCTCAAAGTATGACAAATCTACTGCTAGCTTGCCAGCACACTTAGACAATTATAATATTGATAATATTATTCATGAAATCTGTGCAGTACAATCAACTTCTTAGCCAGAGCCACAGAAGTATAATAATATAATCTCTCCAGGATACATTGTGGGAGAAAGAAACTCTTAAAATTCTGAGAGACGAGGAACAATTACTTTGTGTATCTTTGATGAAGAGGGGACAATCATCTGGAACACTAAAACAAATGGATAGACTTCCCCAATAATAGAAGAGTGATAGGTCAGACACCAAACATGCCACTGCATCATCACTGTTTAATAGTTTACAGAACATTTGACCTCTCCAAACATGGGTAAATGTCATTAATTCTCACGTACTATACTGTACTCACCTTTTCTTGTGGCAACCCAGCATCACAGCAGAGTTTTAACACCTCCTGCAAGGCTTCTTTATTCCTACCGGTAATAGCAACATAGCAGCCCTCTCGTGCAAGAGCTATTGCACTCTCTCGTCCAATGCCTGATGTGGCACCTGCAAGTGCATTACAAGTATTAATACAAATCTGTTATTGTATTCCAGTACTCCATTATAACTATGACTAATAGGACCGTGGTAAACTACCGGGATCCAACCTTAGCAATCTATGGGCCCTGGATGTAAACACGACGTCGATATACTGTACCTTTTTATTCAAGTGGTGGTGTTTTGAATGGGTGGATAGAGCTTGGTTGCCTCTATGAAGAAGCAGTGGATTTCTTGATCACCTGCTTCAGTCAGGAATAGGTACCTGGCTAGGTATGCCACATGGACTTTATATGCATAATTTCCTACGGTAGTTGTATTTAATGCATATGCGATGGAAATAACAAACAAGGAAATGACTGTAAATATTGAAAGATTTATCGTTATTGCGTACGGTTGTTCTACCTTCATTGCCCACTTATTTAGATCATTCTAAGACTATTTTCTTCTATGGCATTTCCTCCACAAATACCACATTTCCAAGATAGGGAATATTCAAATGAGGCATTTTGAAATTAGCCTGTCCTTACCTAACCTAACCTAGACCACAGCAGACTACCAGGACCTAACCTGGGCAAACTACCCGGAGATATCAGTGGTAAAGTATAGGAAGTGACCGAGGCAAAATACTGGGACCTAGCCAGATCTGGCAACACTGCTACAAAACGGTATTTCTTTTAATAAATACCAAAATTATGTACAAGTATTAAGAAATATATTTGACAGAAAAGAATTAATGGGAGTGATTATGGACAAATGCTTGAACAATACAGTAAAACCTTCTAGGAATGATATATTTATTAATTAGTAATAGTCAAGCGTTTGTCCATAATGATAATCTGCCTTCAACTCGAGGTTTTCAGAATACAATGGTTTATAGTGTGTATTGAAAGAACTTATTGTTCACAACCGTCGCAAATTAATGTCCATAAACACCTCATTTTCGCCTTATTTGAACTAGATTCGTCTGAAAAACACTACAACGCATTAATTAGAATAAGTTTGACCTCACCTGACCTAACCCAATCAGGACTCCGGCAAACTGCCAAAACTTAACTTAGCAAAATACGAATCCTGGATGTAAACATTTGGAGGCCATCTTGAATTGATAGGTATAACTGCATAAGAGGTCCATGTGGCAAACATTTACAATTTGTGTACAGTATATTTCACAATGGGACCATGTAATATGAATTTAAGAGGAGATTGCGCTTATTTTTGGTATAATAGCTTTAGTAAAATTTCAGCTCTCCAGAGCCTGATGAGTCCAGTGTTTTCCAATATTGGACACTCCCGATAGTCTGCCTATGTTAGGTCCCAGTAGTCTGCCCAGGTTAGATCCCGGGGTATTATTACAGAATAACTGGGTTTTTGGCTAGACTTTGACTCCCTTGAGCAGTATTACCACATTAGGCTAGGTTCTGGAAATTTGCCACAGTAACTTTATGATAGTTTACACTGGTTATATCCGGTAGTTTGCCCAGGTTAGGTCCCGGTAGTCTGCTGTGGTCTAGGTTAGGTTAGGTCAGGTAAGACTAGTTTCCAAATTATGTTTGTAAACAGGGCATATCTCGAAAACGAGGCATTTCCGAGAGAAACACCATAGATGAAAAGTGTCTTAGAATGGTCCAAAATAGTGGATAATGATACTAATATATACAATATAGTGAACCCAAGTTTTCTGTAAATTTACCGATCCGGTAGTCTGCCCAGGTTAGTTCCCGGTAGTCTGCCTTGGTCCTGGTTTGGTTAGGTTAGGATGTTATCTCCTCACAATATTATGGGCAACAATCAATAGAACAAGTAAAAATATGCATGAAAATGTATAAAATGTGGGAACAATCCAGGTGGACCTCTTATGCAGAATTACCTAATTAAAACAAAATTGTCACTTTGTGGTTGTGCATTATTCAATAGGTTAAATATAAATTAATGGAACTCTTACCGGTAATTAAAGCAACTTTTCCTTTGAGACCTGTAACACTGGACTCAGCTGAAGCCATTTTACACCTCGTTGAAGCTTTATTATTCGGTAATTTTATGTCAAATGTAAACTGTTTGGTCTAAATATCACAAGCCCTTATCAGCAATGAGCATATGACACGGAGTTCTTCACGGTCTTCACCGGACTGCTTCAAGTGTCTAAGACGTCATCTGGTCGTCCAAGCGGAGGATTGGGGTACCAAGACCGTCTTGGGAAGTTGGGAGCGCTTGGTTTCAGTGACGAGAAATGGAGGTATAATTAGATTATACCTCCATGCCAAATACGTAGAATCTGTGTTCTCGTCGTCCAGATATGGATTGGGCAGAAACAAAAGAAAGTTTGTAAACAAAGTCGTAAGAAAATACTACAAATTGGTCTACTTTTCCTTCACTTTTCTCATATTATGAAGCAAATTTGTGTCCTAAGTTGCATGTATTATACACCAAAAGATGCAGAATTAAGAAACGAATAAGATGAGACCAACTAGAAGTCTCTTGATATGATCTTTAGTTGAAGACTTGCGATTTTTATTACTTTATTCTCGATTTTCGGTGAACAATTTACGATACATCACGAATACAAATTTCGCAACACTTCAGACATCCACCTTGCTGAAAGTGCACATAATATTTATTCACCTTTTTGGTACTCTCTCAAGTTCCAGGCTCAGCTCATGGACTAAAGTGTTTGTGTGCCGCTCATGGACTAAAGTGTTTGTGTGCCTCTCATCTCAAGATGATCCTTGATTTTGGTTTTATGGTGTGCAGCCTGTGATTATCTTTAGGGCTCTATTCTGTATGGGTGTGAAGGGTGTTGCAGATGAGTCTCAGTAAGGACGGTGGTCTGTAGGTGTGGTAGCTGTGCAGTCTGTCTGTGGGGGTGGACTGGTCAGATATCAATAAACGTAGCTTTATAATAATTACCAAGCTTACCTTACTGGTTAATATGTAATCTCGTTGGTTGGCTGCAGCGAGTTACCAGAGTTATATCCCTGTATCCTCCCCTCCAACACAATAAATTTATTTCTGGGTTCGTCCTGCTATATATGTATGGTTATAGAGCATGCAATAAGGGTCAATTACCACACAAAATGCCAATTTTCTCTATTTATTAATAAATTCCAAGCCAACAAATGAATAATTAAATTCAATAAAAAAATCACACACACACACTTCCGTTCACGCTCCAATAGATAGCTATATACGTACGGTACTTACTCCTCGTCGCTCCTCTCCACACGTGCTTCTAGGCCACTATCGCTCATACGCGTACACGTGGAACAGTAATATTACTTTACTTTAATATACTTATCACAAGCTAGCACTTCCCCTCGTACACACAGGAGACGGTAATTACGTTATCGTAATAGTAATGGAAATCAAGCAACCCAGTTGGTATATTTCAATGTCAATCACACTCGTCCCTTGTACACACACACACTCGTAATTCCCGCCAGCCCTCTCCTCACCTATAAAATGACACCTTACTGATTCTCGTCTAGCGAATGAATAGTGAGTTAATTAACAATAAGTCTTGTGAAAAAGTAATTAAACAATTTCGACGTTACGTTAAAACTATAGGCCCCTAGGCAAAGCAACGAGGGCTGGATACGAGGTGTGTTCTTCGTCGAGTGTCTAGCTACCAACTAAATATATTTTCAAAAATCAGGACAAGGGTGGTGGAGGTTAATTACCCTTCTGACTCCTCCCCATTTAACCTTTTTTCTACCTGGCCCAACTGTCGGCCATGCTTGTCCTCCCTCTCATGTGTTCGTATGGCCTAATCCTTGACTACGTTTACATATGTCACTCACACTTTAGTTATACATGCAAATCACTTTTCCCATAACATGCAACTGCTTGCAAATGATTCCCTTCCACTTCAAAATCAATTTTAATAAGTAATAGATGCCCCCATAGCATAGTTATTAATGCAAAATTGTAGCAATACCTCCAGACACGGGATGGAGTGAGTGGGTACTCGACCTCACCTGACCTGACATGACATGACCTTTCCTTAATTACCAGGTACCTAGCACTCCTCTATTTCACATTCCTGGCTGAGGAAAATTCCACTGTTCTATACCTTCTAGAACATTCCCCACACGTGGTATTCCTTTATTAATATATATATAATATATAGCATTCTACTACTTACGTACGTTACGTTTTATGATCACGGATCAAACCGTGACATTCGCACACACAGAAGAGACATTGCTCTATGCAATGTTTAATAAAATAATGAAGTGGTAATTACGTCTTTGCATGTATAACTATTACAATAATAACACACTCACACTTCACTCATTCTTGTATGTGTCATGACTTAATACCAGTTAAGTGTTTATTTTTGCCAATGAGTGAAAAACTCCTAACAGTTACTTTAACTTTGAAAATCTAAGGAGAAACTCCGTGGCAAGAATAATTATACCTGGTAATGTCTAGTACCAATAGTACACATTTAAACAATATATAAGTGTGGTGTATGTAATACATTGTGTCATTGTTACATAATATGTAATAATAAAAATGCAAAATTTATTCTGGAGACCATCCAACTGCCATCAATTCCTGTAAGGCAATATATATATATTAATTAATCATCCAAGACTCGAGTCAGGGATAACCGCTGAAACCCAAGTCTTGGAAGACCCAATGCAATATCCAAACATCAGACCGAGGTGAACCCCAATCTGAGTTTGGATAAAGGGTTTGTGCTCGTTGCACTCGAAGATAACAATAAAACGAGTAATTTAATCCTAACTATAACCCATAATTAGTTACTCGCTCGATTTCCTCAGGCAACCGTGACATAAGGTCTGCCCCAACGCTAGCACTTCCCTTTAAACCACCGATGGTCCCCGTGAACACGTAACCCTTCATCCTTCTCACCCTGGCGAGTTTCCGTCGTCTGCTGGGTATATCCTTCTCCACCCTCGGGAGTTTCCCCAGCAGCGCTAGCCGTAGCTGCCGTACCTACAGCTGGGTACTGTGGTTCACTATACGTATATGTAGCAGCAGCCGATCGCTGATAATAACCCTTATTACCACCATGGTTATTATTATAACTCTTCCCGTTACTTCTCCCCTGGTAACGGTACTGACTTGACTGCTGAGAATAATAATTATTGCCTTGTTTCTTGGCGTGATTAAAAAAAGGATTAGGTTGTTGACGTACAACCTGACTCTGCTGCTGTGAATAATCATTATTACTCGATTTATTATATGAACCAGCAGAGTCTTGGGAAGGCTTATTTAACTGAGTTAAATTCTCACACGACTGAACCCGCGTGTGGTAACCGTATGCGGTAAAATGTGCATCCGACATTTCCACCATTTCCTTGAGGCAATTAATCTTATGGGTTTTAATCTGGGCCGACAATTCTGGAGGACACGACTTCTCCAGTTGCGTGCGAAGCAACAAATCCTTTATCCCCTCCAACGTCTTGGGTGTTTCGGCCTTATCAAACCACTGATCCAGGTGGCTAGCGAGACGTGCACTAAACTGTGCAACGGTCTCTTTATCTTGCAAGGAAGCACTCAAAAACTGCTTCCGTGCATCATCGACCGTCACCCCATATGCTTGTAACAGAGCTTTTTTTCATGCTCGCATAATTCCTGGTGTCAGGATCGAGTCGGTAGAGGATACTAAGTGCTTTACCATCAAACAGATTAAGGAACTCTATTTTCTTTACATCGTCACCAAAGACGTATGTGTCTGCAAGCATCTCGAATCGCTCAATAAACGGTTCAATTTCGTCTCCCTCTACATACTTCGCCAGTTGTAGTCTCGGAGTTACTGTAGTCGGGCTTGCAATACTGCTTTGACTACCATTCGCCTGTGCTTGCAGTTCCACCATTTTCTGTTCGTGTGCCCATCTTCCTCTTTCATGCTCTCTCTCTCTCTCTTCTGCCTCTCTCTGTTCCTTTTCAGCCTCTCTCTGTTCCTTTTCAGCCTCTCTCTGACTCAACCTTTCGAGCCTGTCATCCTCTTGACGACGCTCTACGTACTGTCGAATCTCGACCGTATCTGTATATCCCAAGCTTCGGGCTTCCTCCATTAATTCGGCTACGGTATACATATTAAAATATTTTCTATTGTTTCCTTTGCCTTAATTCCTGGACAACCGTAACCTATCTACTCGTGAAGGTGTGCGCGTGTGTGACTGGAATTAATACAAAGAGCAGGTCCCTGTTCGGGCGCCAATTATGTGGGGGTGGACTGATCAGATATCAATAAACGTAGCTTTATAATAATTACCAAGCTTACCTTACTGGTTAATATGTAATCTCGTTGGTTGGCTGCAGCGAGTTACCAGAGTTATATCCCTGTATCCTCCCCTCCAACACAATAAATTTATTTCTGGGTTCGTCCTGCTATATATGTATGGTTATAGAGCATGCAATAAGGGTCAATTACCACACAAAATGCCAATTTTCTCTATTTATTAATAAATTCCAAGCCAACAAATGAATAATTAAATTCAATAAAAAAATCACACACACACACTTCCGTTCACGCTCCAATAGATAGCTATATACGTACGGTACTTACTCCTCGTCGCTCCTCTCCACACGTGCTTCTAGGCCACTATCGCTCATACGCGTACACGTGGAACAGTAATATTACTTTACTTTAATATACTTATCACAAGCTAGCACTTCCCCTCGTACACACAGGAGACGGTAATTACGTTATCGTAATAGTAATGGAAATCAAGCAACCCAGTTGGTATATTTCAATGTCAATCACACTCGTCCCTTGTACACACACACACTCGTAATTCCCGCCAGCCCTCTCCTCACCTATAAAATGACACCTTACTGATTCTCGTCTAGCGAATGAATAGTGAGTTAATTAACAATAAGTCTTGTGAAAAAGTAATTAAACAATTTCGACGTTACGTTAAAACTATAGGCCCCTAGGCAAAGCAACGAGGGCTGGATACGAGGTGTGTTCTTCGTCGAGTGTCTAGCTACCAACTAAATATATTTTCAAAAATCAGGACAAGGGTGGTGGAGGTTAATTACCCTTCTGACTCCTCCCCATTTAACCTTTTTTCTACCTGGCCCAACTGTCGGCCATGCTTGTCCTCCCTCTCATGTGTTCGTATGGCCTAATCCTTGACTACGTTTACATATGTCACTCACACTTTAGTTATACATGCAAATCACTTTTCCCATAACATGCAACTGCTTGCAAATGATTCCCTTCCACTTCAAAATCAATTTTAATAAGTAATAGATGCCCCCATAGCATAGTTATTAATGCAAAATTGTAGCAATACCTCCAGACACGGGATGGAGTGAGTGGGTACTCGACCTCACCTGACCTGACATGACATGACCTTTCC
The DNA here is from genome assembly GCA_034508575.1 of Petrolisthes manimaculis. Classification (NCBI taxonomy): domain Eukaryota; kingdom Metazoa; phylum Arthropoda; class Malacostraca; order Decapoda; family Porcellanidae; genus Petrolisthes; species Petrolisthes manimaculis. Next base: position 132,246 of record JAWZYT010002287.1, read on the forward strand.
TTAATTACCAGGTACCTAGCACTCCTCTATTTCACATTCCTGGCTGAGGAAAATTCCACTGTTCTATACCTTCTAGAACATTCCCCACACGTGGTATTCCTTTATTAATATATATATAATATATAGCATTCTACTACTTACGTACGTTACGTTTTATGATCACGGATCAAACCGTGACACTGTCATTATCTTTAACGTTAGGGCTCTATTCTGTATGGGTGTGAAGGGTGTTGATAGTCTCATCAGTGAGGTTTGAAACTGAGGCAGGACTTGCATAATCCATCATTAATCGAATATAGTAATTGTTTGCATATTGTAGTTGAGGTTTCTTTGTTGTGTCCAAATATTGAGCTGGCAAGTGATCTGAGAGCTTTATATTTTTGCATGCATTTGTTTTTGATGGCCATGATATGTTATTTGAATGTCATGGATGTGTTGTATATTATGCCAAGTATTTTGCATGTGTGTGTAAACTCAATATATATTAATATATATATATATATATATATTATTTAAAAAAAAAAAAAAAAACTAATTATTAAAAAACGACGGTGGCGGCGGCGGCGGGGCGGTGGCGGCGGCGTTGAAGCGGCGGCGGCGACAACGACGAAAAATAATAATAATAATAAATAAAAAAAAGTTAATTATTAAAATAAAAAAAATAATTAATCAAAATATATATATATTATTATTAAAACAAAAATAAAAAAAACTAATTATTAAAAAACGACGGCGGCGGCGGCAGCAGCGGCGGCAGGGCGGCGGCGGGGTGGCGGCGGCGGCGGCGACGACAACGACGACGACAAATAAATAATAAATAAAAAAATAATAATAATAATTAAAAAAAATGTTAATTATTACAAAAAAAAATTAATTAACAAAAAATATATATATATATTTAAAAATAAATATATATTAATAAAAAAAAATAATAATTACTAAAAAACGACGGCGGCGGTGGCGGTGGTGGCGACGACGACGAAAAAAAAAATAATGAAAAAAAATAATTATTACAAAAAAAAAATAATTAATAAAAAAAAATACATATATTAAAAAAAATATATATATTATTAAAAAAAAAAAAAAAAAAACTAATTATTAAAAAACGACGGCGGCGGCGACGGGGCGGCAGCGGAGGTGGGGCGGCGGGGCGGCTGCGGCGGTGGCGGCGTCGGGGAGGCGGCGGCGGCGGCGACGACGACGAAAAAAAATTAATAAATAAAAAAATAATAATAATAAAAAAAAATAAAAAAAAAAATAATAAAAAAAATATATATTAAAAAAAAAAAAAATATTAAAAAACGATGGCGGCGGCGGTGGCGGCGACAGCGGCGGAGAAGGGGCGGCGGGGCGGCGGCGGCGGCGGCGACGGGGCGGCAACGTCGGTGGCGGCGGCGGCGGGGCGGAGGCGACGGCGGTGGTGGCGGTGGCGACGACGACGAAAATAATAATAATAATAATAATAAATAAAAAGAAATTAAAAAAAGTTAATTATTACAAAAAAATAATTAATTAATAAAAAAAAAATAATAATAAAAAAATTAACAAAAAATATATATATATATTTAAAAATAAATATATAATAATAATAAAAAACAACAACTAATTATTAAAAAACGACGGCGGCGGCGGTGGCGGCGACGGCGGCGGTGAAGGGGCGGCGGTGAAGGGGCGGCGGGGCAGCGGCGGCGGCGGGACAGCAACGTCGGTGGCGGCGGCGGCGGGGCGGAGGCGACGGCGGCGACGACGACGTAAAAAAAAAAAAATAATAATAAATAAACAAAAATTAAAAAAAGTTATTACAAAAAAAAAATAATAAAAAAATATATATATATTATTTAAAAACAAAATTAAAAAAAACTAATTATTAAAAACGACGGCGGCGGCGGTGGCGACAACGACGAAAAATAATAATAATAATAATAATAATAATAATAAAAAAAAAAGTTAATTATTACAAAATAAAATTAATTAATGAAATATATATATATATATTAAAAAATATATATATATTTTATTTAAAAATAAAAATAAAAAAAAAAATATTAAAAAACGATGGCGGCGGCGGCGGCGACAACGACGAAAAATAATAAAAAAACGACGGCGGTGGCGGTGGCGACGGCGGCGACGACGAAAAAAAATTAATAATAAAAAAAAAGTTAATTATTACAAAAAAATTAAAAAATAAAATATATATATATATATATATATATATATATATATATATATATATATATATATATATATATATATATATATATATATATATATATATATATATATATATATATATATATATATATATATATATATATATATATATATATTATTTAAAAAAAGAAAACTCATAATAAAAAAAATAATAATAATAATAATAATTATTTAAAAAAAAAAAAATAGTTAATTAATAAAAAAAAAATATATACAAACAATTTATTAAAAATAAAGAAACTAATTATTAAAAATAAATAAATAAATAAATAAATAAATGACGACAACGCCGGTGGTGGCGGCGGGGCTGGGCGGCGGCGGCGACGACAAAAAATTAATCAATAAAAAATATATTTATTAATAAAATATATATTATTTAAAAAAAAACATTAAAAAAAAAACTTATTATTAAAACAAAACATTAAAAAATAAATAATTATTAAAAAACACATTAAAATATTACTATTTATTAAACAAAGCATTTTAAAATAACTAATTATTAAAAAAAACATTAAAAAATAACTAATTAAGAAAAAAAACATTTAAAAAAAACTAATTATTAAAAAAAACATTAAAAAATAACTAATTATTAAAAAAAAAAACTAATTAAAAAAAACATTAAAAAATAACTAATTATTAAACAAAGCATTTAAAAATAACTAATTATTAAAAAAAACATTAAAAAATAACTAATTAAAAAAAAACACATTAAAAAATAACTAAAAATTAAAAAAACACATTAAAAAATAACTATTAAAAAAAACATTAAAAAATAACTAATTATTAAAAGATAACTAATTATTAAAAAAACATTAAAAAATAACTAATTAAAATAAATTTAAAAAAATAACTAATTATTAAACAAAACATTAAAAAATAACTATTTATTAAAAAAACATTAAAAAATAACTAATTATTAAAAATAAAATAAAAGTAACTAATTATTAAAAAAAACATTAAAAAATAACTAATTATTAAAAAACACATTAAAAAATAACTAATTATTAAAAAAAACATTAAAAAATAACTAATTATTAAAAAAAAACATTAAAAATAACTAATTATTAAAAAAAACATTAAAAAATATCTAATTATTAAAAAAAACATTAAAAAATATCTAATTATTAAAAAAACATTAAAAAATAACTAATTATTAAAAAAATTATTAAAAAATAACTAATTATTAAAAAAAACATTAAAAAATCACTATTACAGGCAAATTTTCATGATTCCTTGTGTTGTCTAATGTGTTTGCAAAGCTGGTGGCTGTGCGTTTAATTAACTTCCCATCCTCACAGTTTGCATATCGAAGTGGCATTGACACGTGTTATGCACTTCTGTGTATCTCTCATGTACTGAAGAATGCTTTGGAGTTGGGTCGTGAGGCTAGACTGGTGCAACTTGACTTTTCTGCCGTGTTTGATAGGGTAAACCATCTGGGTATCCTCTGCAAACTTCGCTCTGTTAGTGTTGGAGGTTCAGTCCTGTCTGTCTTGTCACAATTCCTCACTGCTCGATTCCAGTATGTTGTTGTGGATGGTGTGGAGTCAAAGAGTAGAATTAGTGTCTGGGGTGCCCCAAGGTAGTATCTTACGGCCGTTGTTGTTCCTACTGTATACCTTTGAACTCTTTAACATCTTGGAGAATGACCTGTATGGTTATGCAGATGATTCCACTCTAATTGCTGTTGTGCCGACCCCTGGTGCCCGGATTTCTGTTGCTCAGTCATTGGATCGTGACCTAATTAAGATTAGTGATTGGTGCAGGTTGCTGGGTATGAGGTTGAATGCTGGCAAGATTAGGACAATGGTCGTCTCTAGGTCTCACACGGTTTACCCTATATCCCCACCCTTGATTCTTGATGGGGCTGTATTGGTGGGGTCTGAGAATTTGGTTATTCTGAGAGTTACATTCTATGCCAAGCTGACTTTTGAGAAGCATGTTAGGTCAATCTCAAGGTCTGTTTCCCAAAGCTGGGTATAATGCGTAGAGCTTGGCGTGTGTTCGGAGATCACTTCGTTACTGCGGTGTTTTAACTCCTTTACGTTGCCTCAGTTGAAATACTGTTCTCCAGTGTGGTGTTCAGCAGCTGATTGCCATCTCAAGTTGCTGGATAGGATTGTTTCCAGTGCTAATTTTCTTACCGGCGGTTCACCTGATTGTAATCTGAGTCACCGTTGTTCTGTTGCATCATTGTGCATGCTCTTCGAGATCAGAAGTAATGTGCTACATCCTCTTAACTCGTCTCTGGCTCTCTGCCACCTTTGTATGTTTCAGTTCATGTAACTCGAGGCGCATTGGATTCCCATAGGTTTGCTTACGTATTGTCGCGCTGTAGAACCTGTACACGTCAGTATAGTCGATCGTTTGTCCTTAAATCAGTGTCTGTGGAATGGCCTTGGTGATTCTGTCTTTGTAGGACTGGCTGGCTTCAAGAGTAGAGCTAAATGTTTTTTTTATTAAGGTAACTGCTCATCTTTCTTTCTCTAAGCTGTCTTCTAGCTTGGATTCATGGGGCTGCATGGGGTCCTCCGATTGATAAGAAGGCTTGTATTCTCTCCCAGCTTTGTGTCTCTGGTTTATTTTAATAATAATAATAATTGGTTTACAGAGGAGATGGTATCTGATGTGTGAAGTATGGAGCCATGGACAAATATATTAATATGTTATGTTAACTGTGACAACTGTTGTGAATGCTTATTGGTTCATATGTCTACCTTGACTGTTTGTGTACTCCAAAAGGCCTCCATATTCACCATTCTTGTACAATTTTCTCTGCATCGAGCGGGGTAGTCTTATGCTCTGATTTTGAATGATTCCGGTAACCTTGGGGTGTGGGGCCACAGAGGTGGGAGTCTCAATCCTCCTTAAGATATTTACAATATGATTTATGAACTTATTAAACAGCTTATTCGGTAGTATAGTACAGATATTTCCGAGTTGCTTATGTGAGATATATCTAAATTTTTTTATCATATATGGTATGTGATCTGGCTTAACTTTCTACTTGTATGATTGTTGTCAACTTTGCTATAGGTAGATCAAGGGTGCTATGGCCCTTAGTAACCGTATTGGGATGGCGAAGAATATATTGTGTTTTTCGAGGTACCACATGAGGAGGGAATTGACCATACGTTCCAAAAGTTTACATATGAAGCTAACAAGGGCTATGGGGTGATAGTCATTGGGCAAGGATCCTAATTTACCCAGTTTAAGAAATGAAAGGAGGTAGGCCTGTCTCCACACATCTGATTGCACAATTCTGACATAATGGAAATATGCTCCCTCCTGAATGTGATCCCCCAAACAGACAAAACATGGATTTTCCAACTGTTTTAAGTACTATTTGTGCAATTTTAACATCCTTAAATTGCAAAAATATCCTGTTTTTGAGTTAGGTCCAATCTGCCTCAGTTAGGCACAGGTATAGATTAGATTTGGTTAGGTCGGGTAAATTCCAAAAGTTGGCTCAGGTTCTCAAATGTTCATATTTCATTCATTTCAAATTTATACTTTAAAAATCGGCTCGTGCTCTTAAAATTTTTAATTTCTTTATTATTTCTCATATATATTTTGTTGTTTATGCCACACCATAATTATGCTGTGATACAGTAAATTATTATACATAATTATGAGTAATACAGTTAATAAATGGATGTGAAAATTGCATGAATCACACATAAAATAGAAAGAAACACCATGTGTTGTCGAAAAACTCATATCACTTTCCTCCAAAAAAACGGTAAATTTTCCGAGTTACACATGTGCAAGATTATCAGACAAAACAGTTTTTCCTATAGTTTTTCATTTGATTCGTTCGATTTTAACATCCATTTATAGTGCAAATATCCTGTTTTAGCCATACTCCATCACCCAGCCTTTGGCAAAAGTTGCCTCGGATTTTCCCCTTTTTGGCGAACACAAATAGTATTAGTTTGTTTTGTGATTCTAACAGACCTCACCTTACTGAAGTTTGATCATATATCACAGTGGAAATTAGATACATCGCACTTGCGTAATTCTGAAATCATTTCCCTCCCACCACCACCCCAAAAAAAAAACCCACGGCACAGGATTTATCACCATGACTTACCATCAGTACCATGGAAGAAAATATTGTTATAATGGTATAAATAGGGAGTAAATAGGGTTGTAACATCGTGATAGAAAACGGCAATATACTAGAGTTTTACCGAAGTCCCTAATAAAGTGATGGGAATTGGCAATACAAATGAATGTCACAAATTCAGTTCTTTATAATATAATAACAAAATAAATATTGGTCACTTTGTGGTTGTGCATTATTCAATAGGTCAAATATAAATTAATGGAACTCTTACCGGTAATTAAAGCCACTTTTCCTTTGAGACCTGTAACACTGGACTCAGCTGAAGCCATTTTACACCTCGTTGAAGCTTTATTATTCGGTAATTTTATGTCAAATGTAAACTGTTTCTAGTATTATGGCAAGGGTTTGGTCTTAATGCCACAAGCCCTTAAGAACATATGACACTCAGCTCTTCACCGGACTGCTTCACCCAACCAACTTGAATCAATTCAAGTCATGTCACATGTGATCGAGTTACAGTTGGCACAGCCAGCAGCATTAATAAGATTAGGGTTGGGCAATATTTTGATGCCTCGGGAAGGATGTGATTATTACGATAAGGCCGCGGGCCACAGGTTGTAATAAAACTTCCTTAATTGAGATTTTTATAATTAATAGTTTTATAATAATTAAGTAAGTGATGACTTACCTTACCCGATTTATTTGTGAACGTTCGTTGTGTTGGTTTCAACGAACGTCAGCAGAGGTTAATATTATCCCCTTGTCTCAACGTAGTTTTAACATAAATTTATTTAACGTGAGGTTCTTACGATATGTATCCAAGAGATATGGTGTATGAAACAACTCGTTACAACACTTTACTATATTTATTAAATTCAAGTCATACTGTAGCGGCAACCTACATGACATTGCATACCATTGAACATATTCTAGGTTGGATACAAGAAGTTCATATGTAATGTAATATAATAGGATACACGCATCGCGAACACTAACCACACACTAACAACACACTAACACTGACACCAATAAACCTTACACAAACCACCCAACCTTGTTTGCCATTGACCCTCAAAGTGAAGAGGACCAACATCTTCACTACATGTAACCTCGTGTTATAATACATCAACATAAGAATTTAATATATTATACACACACGCACACGCTTTCACACACAAACTACTATGGGTTTCAGAGGCCGTGTATCACTGTTTTTCGGGGATAACTTATTAACCAACAGTCGGATCAGTATAATAATTTGCCACAGATTGTTTCACACCATCCGCTAATTTTCGGCGATACAGTATACTGCAATACCAAAAGTAGATAATAAGGGCACTTTACTTAGAGTCGCGAGCCATAAGTCAGACGCCAGCCATGCAGTATTCATGAAAGGGAAACGAACAAGATATCTATGACTGTAACACTGAAGCTCCATCCACATCCCTCTTTCTCTCCATCCCTCACCCCCCTTTCACTCTCTCTCCCTCCTTCCCCCACCTCTCTGTCTCTCTCTCTCAGACACATATGGCAACAGGTGGTGTGTTTTTGTGGTTGTTCGAATCATGGACGAGTTGTTTCTGCATAGCGACGAGGACTAAAATAAAACGTGTGCAGTGCATTTTATTTTTATCTTTTACCAGCAATCATGTCTCTCCTTCCTTTCGTCGTAAACATTGACATATTAATAAAACCAGCCTACAACCAGCCCTCCCTATTCTTATCTAGTTTGTATAAATGTCTTACTGTCCCCCTCCTCATTTTTTGTTTTTGATTGTTTGTCTTATTGACGTAAGAGTCTCCCTCAACGCACTTACTATATAACTCCCCCGCCTTCCCTACGCGTACATGACCAGAAAAAAATCAAACCTGACTTCCAACATAATTTGACAAATACCACCTGCTATATAATTGCACCTCAAAAACACACACCTGAAAACCACCAAACCATTGCTATGCAATCTATCTCGGTCGTTATCACACACCACTCTATCCTACTCTCGTCTTAACTTTCAGGTTATCTGTCACTATCAGACATATTAAACTATAATTGAAACACATAATGCATACCTCAATTTTATACGTATATATTATGTGCACGAGTGCCTGTATTATTTGTATTAGAGAGAGAGAGAGAGAGAGTCAGAGAAATGGGGGAAGGAGGGAGAAAGAGGTAGGGAAAGCGAGAGAAAGAGGGAGGGAAAGCGGGAGAGAGAGGGGGGAGGGAGAAAGAGGGGTGAAGGAGGGAGGAAGAGGAAGGAAGGAGGGAGAAAGAGGAGGGAAGGTGAGAGAGGAAGGTGGGTGGAGCTTAACTTAAGGACTATCGTCACAGGTACGTCATGAAAACCTTGTTCGTTTCCTTATGATTGATGTGTTACTTTATCCCCACGACTCTAAGTAAAGTCCCCTTATTATCCACTTTTGGTATTGCAGTATATTGCCGAAAATCAGCGGACGGTGTGAAACAATCAGTGGCAAAATATATTGATCCGACTGTTGGTTAATAAGTTATCCCCGAAAAACATTGATACACGTCCTCTGAAACCCATAGTAGCTATATATAGCAGCTAGCTAAGAAATAATTACGATTATCCCACATAAGTAAACTCCCTTTTGAAAGACATTTTCTAGCGCTTAGGAGACTATCTTGTTGGTAAACTGGAAGGTTTCTGATTCCTCCTAACTGTGCCAGAAAACGAGACGCCTTTAAAGGTATACTAATACGAGATTTTTTCCTAGCATAGTTTGGAGGAATCAGAGACTTTCCAAATCATCATTAAAAGAATTTTCCCTTATCAACTCCGTATAATTTTGGAACAAATCGTGGTGTTTAGTCTTCAACCAAAGTCCCGTCGCCTCGATCTCTACTGGTTTGTGGGATACCTCGGAAAGTTAAGGAGATATTACAAGTTTGGTGGTAAATCTGGAGCAATTGATACCTCCAAACTATTCCAAGCAACAAACCACCATTATTTTCGTATCTGGTGCCGTTTCCTGGTATACTCTGGAGGAATCAAGGCACTTTAATATGCCAAATAATTATGTATTGCCTCCTTAATGTGTGCTGTTACCAAATCTTTCAAGTGATGGTGTGTACATGCAGTATGGAAATATAAGCATCACTGATTCGTACATTAAAGAACCAGCCAGAGAAGTTTACTAATTTCCCGCTGGATAATTTAAGAAGCGCTGACTCGCTGAGCGAGGCGACAGGACTTTTGCCACACAGCTGTACATGCTTCTTCTGCTTGTGTTTATTCATTTGTTTGTTAATTTAGTTTTTTATTTATCTATTCTTTATCATGGCGAAAATGTACTGCACGTTTTCCCTTCTAAGTAATATCATGACCTTAGAGATACTGGTACACGTTTCACCTTCATTCCAGTGTTTATAAGTTATAAATAGATACAGCGGGCAGTATAAATTCACGTAACATCTTACGCATTTAATAATGCTAATATAATTAAATAAATACATTCTGAACCACTTTCTCTCCTAACAACAGAATATTATGTAATTTACCAAATGAAAAGTATATCTGACTGTCATCTCTGCATGCAAATTGTGTTACAACATCACTATAGCTTATATATATAATTATACGTCGGTGGAAATGAAGCGAATATATACTGCAGACTGTACAGTCACTCATAAAAGTAAAGACCCCCCCCCCCCCACAGGGAAGACCCCTTTTAACTGGTGTGATATGGGTTCTGGTAACATGGTATGCCTGACGGTCTCATCTACCTTTAGTTCCAAGTGTGTAGAGTATATCAACTTCATCTTTCAAGCGTCAACACTGACGTCACGTATACAGTACTGTTGCCAGAACCAGAAGGGGACTGGCTGGGGGGTTTATTTTATTTTTTATGAGTAACTGTAGCCTACCTACTGTATGGTTGTGTAGGTTCAAGTTGTGTACATTATAAGTATAATTTGTCTTGGGTTACATTTCGCTTAATTAAGATGTTCGTATACTTTTGGTTTGCTGGAGAGCCTTGATTCATCCAAATTTTCCAGGAAATATATATATATATATATATATATATATATATATATATATATATATATATATATATATATATATATATATATATATATATATATATATATATATATATATATATATATATATATATGAAATCTTTTACATTTAAGGAGAGAGAGAGAGGGAGACTTTGTACCTGAAGTGTAGAGGTTCATTGTGTGTTGTAAGTGTCTCAGTCCCACCCACTATACTACCCATGGTAAGTATTATATTTCTAAGGTGGTAAACTGCTTGATATATCACACTTTACACCCCAAGATACAAAGTAATACTCACAATACATCTATTGATTCTACTGAGTGTAGTGAGTGTTGAACATACTAGTGTAGAGAGTAATATTTACTTCTCACACAAGAATCAAGAGCTAAACTATACTTATATTTAATTACATGTGTGTATGTGTGTGTGTGGTGGGTTCCATCTATAAGGGCGTTGTTTTCCACTAATATTGGGTGAGGATGTCATAGGGGGTTTCGCTGAGTACCACCAAAAGCAAATGGTGTTCCGTTAGTTGGAAAAGTTTGAGAACCACTGCTCTAGACGAATCAAGACGCTCCAATGTACCAAAAGTTAACTATCCCTCTAAGATTACGTGAAATGAAAGGAGGCCCGCTGAGTGCGTAGAGTTTATAAATTTAGACCATAAGGAACATGCGATCCAAAAATGTTAAAGTAAGTAATAATCTTTGTTTCGGGTGATTTGGTTGGATAATAATTTCTCCAGACTATATGCCAGGAAATGGATCACCATAATTGATATTACTAAGTCTTACTAAACTTACCACATTGAGAATCACCACTTAACTCCTTCCTCAATGTCATCACAATCGACTGGGGATATGTAGAGAAAAATGATCAATATACGTCCTCGGTTTGAAGGAGTTATGAGTTTTTGCGTGTTACAATTGTCACTCACTCTGCGAGCTTCCCCTTTCTAGACTCGATCTCAAGGGTCTAGGTGTGTGTGTATGTGTGCGTGTGTGCGCGAGGGTTGGTGTGTCGGGGTGGGGCGCGGCTGGGCAGTTGTTTCAGTGGTGAGTCTGCCGCCGCGGTGCCCGGACAACCGCCGCCTCCATGCGCTGACTTGGCCATGCTGCACACGGCCGACACTCACAAGAACGGCTTCGTGCCCGGAGGGACGAAGGCAGACTCTGCGGGGCCTCGTGACGCTGTACACCAAGGGGAACTACAGCCTCTCAACACACTGGCTGGTAGCGACGCCGACCCTCAGAACGACACCACTGAAGTTCGAGTGACAATTCACGAAAATCCTTTGGTGGAGGCTGGGGACTCGTGGGGAAGCTCCGGTCCTCAGCTACAGCAAGAGGACCCACAAAGACAACAACAACAACATCAGCAGTTACAGCAACTACAACAACAAACCCTGGAGTCCCATGTGTCACAGCGGGGTGGAGGAAGGAGGCGATGGGACCGTCATCACCTGGGCCTCATCCTGTTGCTGGGACTTGCATGTCTTGGACTCATCCTACTCCTACTCGTTCGCCTCCAGATGTCAGGTATGTCACACTCATATTATTGTATCCTCCCTTCCCACCACATCTCACCTTTCAGTCAGTCCGACACCTCCCAACATTACCAGTCAGTCTGTCCTACGGTACCAGACCTTACCAGTCAGTCCAGATGTCAGGTAGGTCACACTCACATTATTGTTCCCCTCCCTCCCCACCATACCTTCCTCCCACACCTACCCACCTTTAAGGCAGTCAGTCCTATACATTACCAGTCAGTGTCACACCTCCATCCCCACCTTACCAGTCAGTGCCACACCTCCATCCCCACCTTACCAGTCAGTGCCAACCCTCCCCACTTTACCAGTCAGTTAGTGCCATACCTCCCCACCATACAAGTCAGTGCCACACCTACCCACCTTGTCAGTCAGTGTCACACCTACCCACCTACATTTCTAGTCTGCCAGCACCACCCCTGCATGGCACCAAGTAGGGTAAACACAACACGTGTCACAGTGCCAGTGTTATTGTGACCCCGGTGGCACTCCACCTACACACCTCTATGTACAGTCAGAGGCGTAAGTCCTGTCGTCACACTCAGCGCTTTTTGAAGCATAACATAAAGGCTATTCATCTAACAAACGTTTTCACACACACACACACACCAAAAAATTACAATATCCATTGAGGCAACTTAAACTCTTTTCTGGCGTTTCAATTTACGAGCCTGTGAAACAAATATTTTCATACTGCATTTCATAACTTGGCAGATGTGACGAAAGGACCGCCCACTGTATAGGACACTCACTCACCCTCATGATGAACTCAAACTCATAATAATTATCTAATAAAACAGATAAACAAAAGCATAACCTTTAAAGAGTCATACCTAATTTTTGTTTCGTTATTGGTATCCAAAGTACGACGGAAAAGAAATGATAAAGTTACACAAATGACGTCAGTGACTTCTTAGGTATAAAATAATAATAAAAATAAAAACAATAATAATAATTATTATTATTCAAGAACCGCTATACAGACAGTTATAAAATCTCTCTGACTATATCTATTGGGTGATTCATGTGTTGCATTATCTTTCCATGTAAAAATTAATGATATTGTTAAGGAGGTAATAGGCAACACCTTTAGTATATTGGAGTTTATTCCTCCAAAGAATGCCAAGGAACAAGACCAGATGACCAAAAATAATGGTGCCCTGTTGCTTGTAATAACTTTGAGGAATGGGTTGCACCAAATTTACGACAAACACTGTACCTCCCTTTAACGCAGGCCCAATTTAACTATTTCCATTATATATAAAGTGACTTGGATAAGGATGGATTGATATGCTGGTAGAAGGTCAGCTTGGGTTGGTGTGGTAGTAGTATATAAATAGGGTAGGTAGTAAGTACAGTATTAGTGGTAAATCTGGGGTAACTGATTCCTTCAACCTATTCCAGGCAACAGACCACCATTATTTTTTATTAATCTGATCCTGTTCCCTGTCATACTTTGGAGGAACAAAGGCGATCCAATGTACCAAAAGTATATAACCAACTCTCTTAATTAAGGGGAAGTATAGTGTTGGTAATCTCGGACAACTGATTCCTCCAGATTATTCCAAGTAAAGGGACACCAAAATCATTTTTAATCTGGTCCGGTTTCCTGTCATACTTTAGAAGAATCAGGGCACTCAAATTAATGTACCAAAAGTGAAAGCGTCAGAAGCGGTAGTAAGGTATATCTGTACTACGCACATACAGACACAGATGATTAATTTGACGTGAGCATTTCGATAAGCGTATAAGGACTGAATTTCGTAACTGTTTCCTTCCTTTATCGGTGAAAGTGGTTTGTAGTCGTGTATATTCTGTATATTTTTTTTTCCTTATTGGAATCCTGTATTATTTTCAACATGCGTATTTAGATAACAGACACAGAAGTTGTATTGTGAACACTCTTCTTGTATGAACTTTTTTTTTAGACACACTACTTACGTTATGTGGTGTCAGATTTCCATGTAGGGTTGACAGGTATTTATAAGGAGGAGGAGGAGGAGAAATTGGAGGAGAAGAGAAATAAGAAGAAAAATATGCTATAGTTTGGCATTATATTACAAGGTCGTATTTTTTTTCATTAGGAGGTTTTGTAGGACTATTGGGTGTGACTGTTAAGGAGAGGGGAAGAGAAGGTAGGTGTGTGTGTGTGTGTGTGTGTGTTATCAGGTTGGGTCCAGAGGTATTGTGATCGTAGTAGTGGTAATGGTGGTGAGGTAGGAATGGGTATGGTGTGTGTGTATGTGTGTGTGTGATAGTGAGGATGGACAGGGGGATGATGCTGGTGGTAGTGGTGGAGGTACAGTCGGTAGAGGTATGATTTGGTGGTGGTGGTGGTGGTGGTGGTGGTGGGAACGGGGTATGGTGGTAGTAGAAATGGTGGTGGTCGTGTTAAGAATTGTAACTGCGTGGTCTCACGATCCCGCACTTACATGCCTATCGACTCGTAATGGTCATTAAGGCAGTCAGTCTTATTACATCAACATATCTTCCCCCAGCCTACATGGTTGCTATCCTTGTTTTTACAGCCGGGTACCTACTTACTGCTGGGTGAACAGGGACATAGGGGCTTGGGAAAATTGTCCAACAATTTCACTGACCCGGGAATATATATATATATATATATCAACTTCGGAACTGTAGGCTGTCAGTAGCCCGTGCGAGGTCCCGATATTATTGGGTGTCGCACTAGATGAAACAGTAGAGATTCGTAGTGATATTCGTACCGTAGGTTCACTTCTGCCTCACTAGATGACAACACCTTATTCATTCACGTCACTATCAGGGGAGAGCAGCTACACTTTCACTCACAGCATCTTGTAATATGGTCTGGCATCTTCTATGTTGTGAGTTGATGACGATGTAGGGGGTATTTTCTTGACGTGTCGGCGTAGCCAGGATAATTGACGATAATGGACCCATCAGATCATCTCTGAAAAACGTTTGTCGTGGCCTCGAACCCGGGCCCTTGCCATTCGCAGTCCGTCACTTTATCCACTATGCCACCGCCTGTGGCAGTTGTGTGTGGTAGTGGTAGTGGTATATCTTGGTGATAGTGGTGTGTGGTTGTGGTAGTGGTAATGGTAGACCTAGTGGTGGGAAGGGGGATGGTATTATATTGGTATTGTTAGTGATTGTGGTAGTGGTATATTCGTATCTAGGTGGTAGTGGTGTGTGGTGGTGGTAATGGTAGTGGTGGGAAGGGGGATGGTAGTATATATTGGTATTGTTAGTGATTGTGGAAGTGGTAGTGACGTGAGGTAGTGGTGTGTGGTAGTGATATTACTTTTGGTGCGTGGTAGTAATGGGTGAGAAATACAAGGAACCAAGGAATAATAATAATAATAAGTATACAAGTCTTTTGGGATTTGAGTAGAATAATTGGTTGTGCAGTCAGGAACAAAATATGATAATTAAAGGGATTATTCTATTGTGGTCAGATTGGGTGCTACAGAATCCTCCAAGTTATGCCAGGAAACATGATAACCTCAGGGTAAGAGTAGGGGATCTGTCTTGTTTTGTAGCATAATTTGGAGGAGTCAGTAGCACTCAAATATTCTCACAGCAGGCTATCCATTTATTTATTTAACGGGAAAATTAATTAGGTAAAGGAGAGAAGGGTAAAAGTAAGAAGTGAAGTAGGTAGAATAATGGAAGGAAATAGAGGGAGAAGAAGAAAAAGATGAGAAAAAAGTGTGTGAACAACGAGGGTGGAATAATGAAGCAGGGAGTGGCTGGGTAGAGAGAGAGAGAGAGAGAGAGAGAGAGAGGTGTGAACATAACGATTAATCTCCCCCTTGCTCTCCTCTCCTCTCTCTCTTCTGCAGCGTCTTACCGTCCTTCCTTCCTTCTTTCCCTTCTATCTTTTTAGCTACGTACCAACCTACCTATACCTACCTTCCTTCCTATCTTCTTTCCTACCTTCCTTACCTCTCTATCTATCTTTACCTCCTTCCTCATTTATTTCCTTCCTATCTTCCTTCCTCCCCACCTTCCTTCTTTCCTTACCTGTCAATCCCTCCTTCCTTCTTCCCTTCTCTATCTACCATTCCTTCCCTACCTATCTATCCTTTCTTCCCTCCTTCCTTCATTCATTCCTTAACTTCCTCTTCCCTTCCTTCCTTCATACCCTACCTGTCTATCCTTCCTTCCCTCCTTGCTTCTATCCTTCTCTACCTTTCTATTTATACCTACCTTCTTCCCTCCCTATCTACCTACAGTATATACCTCCCTTCCCTCCTTCCATTCATTCATTTACCTTCCAGCCTAGTTTCCTTACCTACCTATCTACTTACTATCTACCAACCTACCTACCAACCAATCCACACACCCACTTCTCCACATACCTACCTTCCATCCTTCCTTTTCATTCCTTCTTCCCTTCCCACCTAACCTACCTACCTACCTGTCCACGTCTTTGAATCTTCATACTTCCTTACAGATAATGTGAAGTTTGGAGGAATCAGTAGCCCTCCAATTCCCCCAATAGTACTGTTACCTCCAAAAAATTAGAGACACTACCTGTTAAACTCTAGCAGGTAGTGTCTCTAATTTTTTGGAGGTAACAGTACTATTGGGGGAAACTTTTGGAGACAACTGTACCATCTGACACCAACTGACATGAGTGGTGGACAGAGAACTTTTAGCAATAACTGTACACTGGAGTGCTGTATACATATATGGCGTGTAAGAAGTTCATAAATGACTTGAGTTTATGACTGAGATTGTAGGAACTGCTGGCAAGGTCGTCACGTCACGTTAGTCTAGAGAGAAAGTATTCAGTGTAAAGTGGTTGGTAGAGTGGTTGGTTTTGATAGACGAAGGAAAAGAAGGTGATAGTGCTGGTGGTATTTTTATTTTTATTATTATTATCAATATTATCAATATTATTATGATTTTTATTTTTAATATTATCATTGCTACTATTACTATTTTTACCGTATTATTATTATTATTATCATTATTATTATTATTATTATTATCATCATCATCATTATCATTATCATTATTATTATCATCATCATTATCATTATTATTATCATTATTATAAGTAATCCCACCCTTCTTTTCCTCCCACTGCCACCCCCTCACCTCTCACTTCCCCCAACTCCCAACTTCACTTACCCACACCGACCCATTTCTTTCCCACCTCTCCCTCTCTCCTCTTCCCACTATCACACACACATTAACCACCTTTTCCCATTCCTACCTTCATTTACTTTCCACCTCCTACATCTACCAAATGTCCACCCTTCTCACTTCCACTCCCCACTCACATACCCTTCCCTCATTCCCTACATCTCACCCACCTGCCCTTCCTTCCCACCTCCCTAACTCACCCACCTACATATCTACCTACTTCACACCCACCCGAAAAAATTCCCATCTACCTACCCCTCACTCTCTTCCCTCCCACCCTCAGTCCATCCCACCCTTCACACCCACCCACCTACCTACCCCCACCAACTTACCCTCCACACTCACCAACACCCCACCCTGACCATCTCTACCCCTACACAAACATCCCCATCCTACCCCAACCAACCTACCACCCACACCCACCAACATCCCACCTACACCCTCCTCCCTAACCCCCACTTACCCCCCACCCCACCTCACCCCACCCCACCCTGACCACCACCACCAGCTAAGCAGGAAGATACAATGATACACTCAGTGATCTCTTCTTCTCATCAAAGGTTCTCTACTGCTCTCAACAGTAGTATATAACAGAGCCTGCTACTCCATCCCTCCATGCCTCCCTCTCTCCATGCCTCCCTTCCCTGTCTGTCCCCATCACTGTACCCTACTCTATTCTACTCTACTGTACCGTTCCTCGTCACTCTACCCTAGCCTACCCTACCCTACTCTACTCAGTGATTATTTCTTCTCATCAAAGGTTGTCTGCTGCCCTCCTCCACTGTACCCTACTCTACTTTACTGTACCTTGCCTAATCACTCAACTATGGTACTCTGTATTGTTATTCATTGAATGGTACCCTACTCTATTTTTGTTCATTTTACAGTACTCCAACTTTGTTAATTTTTTCGAACTTTGCTTAAATTTATTGTACCGTTCATTGTGCTCAACTGAGGTACTGTACTGTTATTTGTGTTTATTTTACGGTACTTTTGATCATTGTACCGTTCCTCATCATTCAACTACGGTAACCTCTAAAAGTGATTAATTTCTGGTGATGAGGAAGAGTTGTCAATCACGTGGGGGAGATACTGAGCGGCTTAGTGAGGGGACCAACACCAACTGCAGGGGGAGGGGAACGCTGAGGTAATTCCATCGGGCTGGGAAGAGAAGGATAGGATAGGATAGGAGGGAAGGGCAGGGTAAGGTATTAGGGAAGGCAGGACAAGGATAGAGAAAGGTAGAGTAGGATAAGATGGAGGTAGGAAAGGGAAAGGCAGGGAAAGGTAGGGAAGGTAGGGGAAAGGTAGGGAAGGTAGGGTAAAGGAAGGCAAGGCAGGGTAGGGGAAGGTAGGAAAGGGTAGAGAGGCATAGGTAGGGTAGTAAAAGGGCCTAGTCTCATTCACTTGATACAGAACTTTTGCTAGTGACTGTACACACAAAACAATACTCTCTAATGAAATTGGTGTCTATTGTCCGTAGAGAATGGACATCAAGGATTGAAAGATTTGGTAGGTAGGTAGGTAGGTAGGTAGGTAAGTAGATAGGCAGGTAGGTAGGCCAAGGTAGGTCGACTCATGAATGTGAAGTTAATTAGGTACGATATGCGCAACACAATACAACCCAACCCAACCCAACACAACTCAAATTAATGGAGTACAAAACAATACATTATAACACAACATAGTTGTTGTTGTAGTTCCCCAGTCACTCTGGCCGAGCAGTCCCGAGTCTGTTTGAGCCGCGCAAATGCTCGGACCCCCAAAAGGGAGCCAGGGTGATAGTGCGATCTGTTTCTACAAAGGCAACGGTTGAGGGGACTGCTGGCTCATAGGCACTGCCGTGTGGTACAGGGGCTCACATGTTTAAGAGATTTAAGTAATTCAGTTCCTTAAACAATAAAGTTCACTTCATGTGCAAGTGTTTCGAGGATACTCCATCTCATACACGTGGATTGTTTCGAGCTAAATAATCACTGTGGCGCTACATCTCTGAATATGTGTGAGCCCCTGTCCACGTGGCAGTGCTGGCGAGTGTAGCCTACCAACCGTCAGCAAGTACGAAGGAAAGAAAAAGAACGGAGGGATAGTTGAACTGAAAAGGGTTGGCTGGGGCCGAAGGGACGCTAAAACCCTTAAAGTACTGCCCACATCACCATAGGCAAAACTTCCCTTACGGAAACACAAAAGTGCATGATATAGAGCTACACAACACATCATAAAAACTCGGAATCAACACAACACAACGTAACACATTACAACACAACGTAGCACAAAATAACAATATAAAACACCACATTATAACACAAAATAATACAACACAAAAAATATAAACAATAAAAACACGACACAAAACAAAACAATAAATACAAACAGAATACGAACACAAGACAACACAGTAAAGCACAACACTAGAACATAAAAACACGACACAACACAACACACCACCACAATAAAATATATCAACAAAGGACAACCCAACCAACTCACCAACACAAAATAACAAACAGACAGACAAGACCAACTTAACTCAGGAAAAAAGATGCATGCAGACAATATTGGTAACATTATTTATTTATTTATTTATTTATTTATTTATCTACGTCTTCTGTCATCCCACCAACAAGGCCATTGAACCGGGGAGATGATCCTATTATGTAAAGAGGTCAGCATATTGTTATTGTTGTTGTTGTTGTTGTGTTGGTGAAATACTGACGCTTCTCATTGTGTTTGTTGTCTGTTTACCTGGTGAATCTGAGATGATGGTGGTGATGATGGTGGTAGTGGTGAAAAATGATATGATGATGATGATGATGGTGGTGGTGGTGGTGGTGGTGGTTGTGATGGTGGTGATTGTGGTAGAGGTGAAAAATGATATGATGATGATGATGGTGGAGGTGGTGGTTGTGGTGATTATGGTAGTGGTGAAAATGATATGATGATGATGATGGTGGTGATGGTAGTAAAAGTGTTAGCCCTGGTGATGATAAGAGGCAGGTAGTGGTGAAGGTGGACACATAAGGAAGTGATGATGATGATGATGGTGTTGATGATGTTGTTGTTGTTGGTGGAGGTGGTGGTGGTACCGTAGTAGTGATAGTGGTGATGGCATGAGCTAGTGTTGGTGATGGTGGTGATGATATAACTTAGTGTTGGTGATTGTGAAGACATGAGGTAGTGTTGGTGATGGTGGTGATGATAGAGGCAGGTAGTGATGGTGGTGGTGGTAGTGTTGGTAGTGGTTGTAGTGATGTGTGAGAGTAAGTAGCCTCGTCATCACACCCTGTCACTCACTGTCCTCCCTTCATAACAACTTCTCTACTACCACCACCACCATCACCACTCCTTCCTCACCTGGACCCCCTACCACTCCCTCTACCACTACCAATTACTACCACCACCACCACTCATTCCTCACATAGACCCCTTACCACTCCCTCCACCACTACCATTACTACTACCACCACCACCACCACCACCTCCTCTCCCTCCACCATCACCATCACCACCACCACCATCACTAATACTCCCTCCACCATCACCACTTTTCACTTCAATAAACACTACAAGATTTCCAGTAACTGATTCCTCCAAACTATTCCAAGCAACAACAGGCCAGCCACTATTATTTGTGTACATCTGGTCCTGTTTCCTGATATACTTTGGAGGAAGCAAGGCTCTCTAGTATAGGCAACAATATCTCCTCTCATTTTCTCATTTTCTTTTTTATTCTCCTTACCCTGTTCTCTATTATCGTACCCTTTCTGTTCTCTCTCTCTCTCTCTCTCTCTCTCTCTCTCTCTCTCTCTCTCTCTCACACACACACACACAAATCAGAGTTATCATTATAGCCAAACAGGATAGCCAGCCAGCCCCTGTGTTTATATAATAGAATGAATACCTTTTCCCCTTCCTCCTCCCAGCCGGCAGAAGTAGCCCAATATTAGGTGGTTGGGTTAAATGGGTTATTTCCTGCTAATGATGGAAATGGAAGCCAGCCCCGTTTGATAGCCCATTTTACACACAAAGCCGACCAAGTGTTCATTCTCTCTCTCTCTCTCTCTCTCTCTCTCTCTCTCTCTCTCTCTCTCTCTCTCTCTCTCTCTCCGCTATAGGACCCACCTCGCTGTTGCGGCACATAATATCCATCATCAATCTCTCTCTCTCTCTCTCTCTCTCTCTCTCTCTCTCTCTCTCTCTCTCCCATGTTTGTTCGTTTGTTTGTTTAAGAGAGCAAGGTCTACAGGGTACAAGGTCTCTCGAGGGAAGGGAGGAAGGAAGGAAGAAAGGAAGTGGAGGAGGTGGAATGAAGAAGGGGAGGTTGGAAGGAAGGGAGAAAGGGGTTGGAAGGAAGGAAGAGAGGGAGGGAGGGAGGGAAGGGAGGGGTTGGAAGGAAGGATGGAAGAGGGGAGAGGGTCGGAAGGTGGAAAGGAATAAGGGGTTGGAGGAAAGGAAGAGAGGAAGAAAGAAAGAGAGGAAATAAGAAAGAGAGGAAGGAAGGAAGAGAGGAAGGAAGGAAGAGAGAAAGAAAGGAAGAGAGAAAGAAAGGAAGAGAGAAAGAAAGGAAGAGAGAAAGAAAGGAAGAGAGAAAGAAAGGAAGAGAGAAAGAAAGGAAGAGAGGAAGGAAGGAAGATAGGAAGGAAGGAAGATAGGAAGGAAGTAAGAGAGAAAGGAAGGAAGAGAGGAAGGAAGGAAGAGAGGAAGGAAGGAAGAGAGGAAGGAAGGAAGAGAGGAAGGAAGGAAGAGAGGAAGGAAGGAAGATAGGAAGGAAGGAAGAGAGGAAGG
The DNA here is from genome assembly GCA_034508575.1 of Petrolisthes manimaculis. Lineage (NCBI taxonomy): Eukaryota > Metazoa > Arthropoda > Malacostraca > Decapoda > Porcellanidae > Petrolisthes > Petrolisthes manimaculis. The sequence goes on from JAWZYT010002287.1 coordinate 154,024, forward strand.
AAGGAAGAGAGGAAGGAAGGAAGAGAGGAAGGAAGGAAGAGAGGAAGGAAGGAAGAGAGGAAGGAAGGAAGAGAGAAAGAAAGGAAGAGAGAAAGAATGGAAGAGAGGAAGGAAGGAAGAGAGTAAGGAAGGAAGAGAGGAAGGAAGGAAGAGAGGAAGGAAGGAAGAGAGGAAGGAAGGAAGAGAGGAAGTAAGAAAGTGGGGAATTGGAAGTAAGAGGGGAGTTGGAAGGAAGGGTGAAATATGAGTCAGGATTCGTAGGTTAGTATAGGGATGATAATTATACTGTACTGTATGTAATGGATAGATGGAGTATAATTATAGATGTATGTATGGTGTTCTATACTTATATATTTACAGTTCTATAATATTCTACCCTCTTACGTAAACATTCTTCCCTATTGAACATACTGCATATCCTTTCATATTTTATACATATATCTTTTTCTTTATGTACACATTTTCACATACACACTCGTACACACATTTGCTTACTTACTGCACACACACACTTGTCCCTGATATTTACTCCTATATATCCCTGTTACATACACACACACAAACGCCATTCCTCACTACAAACACACACCCCAATCCCGATTACACACACATACACTTTTACCAACACGCCACATCCCTCCTTGATATCTACACACACACACACACACACACATCATTAATATCTACATACACACACACACACATCCTTAAGATCTACAAACACACACACCAATCCCGATTACACACACACACACACATCCTTAATATCTACATACGCACACACATCCTTTCCTATATACACAAAACACACCTTTCCTAAAACACACACATCATTCCATGCTACACACACACACACACACACACACACACACACACACACACACACACACACACGGTACCATCCACTTCAATATGTCCTAACATAAGCCCCTCTCTCTCTCTCTCTCTCTCTCTCTCTCTCTCTCTCTCTCTCTCTCTCTCTCTCTCTCTCTCTCTCTCTCTCTCTCTCTCTCTCTCTCTCTCTCTCTCTCTCTCTCTCTCTCTCTCTTGAATATATAATACCCCTGGACTAATATCCCGGATAGAGTAGCGTTATCCTGAGTGTCCAACAGATCAGAAAGATTAATGCAAAGCTCAACCAGCTAGAAGAGTGTTTCCCCAAAGCTTTTACATGCAGCATGAGAGAGATTACAGTAAAATTCACCTACAGTAAATTCCCCTAGAGTTTATTTCTTTGGAGTAAATTCTCTTAAGAGTTTATTCCCTGAGAGTAAATTTCCTTTACCTGCAATACAGCACCGAATCACGATAGACAGAACAGGCAAATGTTTCTCAAGCTAAAAAGTTTAATACGAACGAAATATTATGAGATTTTAATGTGATGGTTAGAGCTACTGAAGTTTATGTTAAATTATGGATGCAGGCTGGAAACACATTTAGCTGTGCTGTATGATTAATGGAAGAACCTATTTTATATTGATTGATAAACTGGAGGGCTAATGAATCCTCTACAACTATATTGAAGTTGGCTCGGTATTAAATGTAGTGTGTATGTGGTACGTATACGAAAAGAGACATACAGAACTTCTACCCACAACTGTACAGACGCCCATATGTTTATTGAAGTTGGCTGGGTGTGAGATGTAGTGTGTGTGGAATGTCAACAACACTAATATCAACATCAACACGCAATTCTATAATTATCCACCTCCGAGCTCTTAACGGGGTACAGTAGTGAGTCCCTTGATTACTCCAAAGTATGTCAGGAAACAGGACCAGGTTAATCAAAATAATGGTGGCCCGTTGTTGCTTGGACTAGTTTGGAGGAATCAATTGCCACTAATACTGTACTTTCCCCTAAATATCAGGATAAAATTAATGTATGTTGTCATTTGTTAAACTTGGTTACATCAAACTGGGACTTCTTATATAATATTTATGTATACCAGATGAAAGGGAGAATCTGTGGTTGGTGTTTAGGAGGGCTATCGGTTCCTCCAAACTACAGTACGTACGTCAGGAAACAGGTCACTTCAATATACTGTAAGTGGTGGAGGTCTATTTTCCATTATATTTTGGAGGAATCAGTAGCCCGACAATTATCAAACATGAAACACTTTTTGGAAGACCGCCTGTTTTTTTTGGGGCTACTGATTCCTCCAAATTATCCATGTAAATAAATCCCTTCAATAATACCAATGGGGGATCTGTTTTGTGTCATAGCTTGGAGGAATGTGTAGCCCTCCAATGTACCATCAAGAGTTTCTCCCCTTCATTAAGCAGTGTGGATATTTGTAAACACAGGCGTAAGGAGGCCAGGCTCAGGGCATCTACTCCATATAGAAGATCCTCGTAACACTTCCGTTTGCTTACAAGGTTGTGTGTGTGTGTGAGAGAGAGAGAGAGAGAGAGAGAGAGAGAGAGAGAGAGAGAGAGAGAGAGAGAGAGAGAGAGAGAGAGAGAGAGAGAGAGGGGAGGGAGGATGTGAGGGAGAGAGTGAACACGGTCATGTCATATTCCCAGCAAGGTCCAAAGAGAACAAGGTCTCTTTATACTCCTATCAAAATTGTTGTCCCAATCTGCGAGTGACGTAGCAGGAAATAGTAAAAATTAACCGAGTCATATACATATAATCATAATAAATGGGGTTAGGCTTAATTTCTTTTTTGGTAAATTTACTATATGTGAAAATGTTGACGTCTAACTATTATCCCGTAATGAAACAGAAATTTATGTTGTCGTCCGTGCAAGACATAAAAACAAGGACTGCAAAAACATGACATATTGCAGCATCGTACATATACAATTTTACATTATTTTTGTCATGTGGGTGTGTGTTGACGTCTGCCTATTTTGCATATCCCGTCCTGAAACAATTCCGTAAAGTGTTTCAATGAATACGTAATGGATGGGGCCAGATGGAGGAGTGCTTGGGGTTGGAGGGTTGGGAGGGAGGGAGGGTTGGTGGTAGGTTGGTTGGGTGCATGGAAGGATGGATGGATGATTAGAGAGGAGAAAAGAAGAGGTGAAGAGAGGTGGTGGCGGCAAAGTGAGGAGAGGTGAGGTTGGTAAAGCGAGGAGAGGGGTGAGGGATGTAGATGAGATGAGAGTATAGAGGGAATAGGTGTGCGTGTGTGTGTGTGTGTGTGTGTGTGTGTGTGTGTGGTGGAGGGGGGGTGGGAGGAGAATAGGGAGGGAATAGTAGGGACGGTACGTGTGGGGAAAGGGAAAAGTGTGTGAGTGTGTGTGGACTGTGGAGAGAGAGAGAGAGAGAGAGAGAGAGAGAGAGAGAGAGAGAGAGAGAGAGAATGGAGTCTGGGGAGACAATGAGAGTGTGGGTTATAAGTGGAAAAATGGGTATCACAGGGAGACAGAGTGTGTGGGCGAAAGAAGGTAGATAGGTAGGTAGGTAGGTAGCAAGGTAGGTAGGAATGAAGGAAGGTAGGTAGGTAGGAATGAATGAATGAAGGAAGGAAGGAAAGAAAGTAGGACTAGAGAAAGGAATGAAGGAAGGAAAGAAAGGACTAGAGAAAGGAAGGAAGGAAGGAAATAATGCAGGAGGGAAGAGAGACAGACAGGAAGGAAGGAAGGAAAGAAAAAAAGAAGGACTCGAGAAAGGAATGAAGGAAGGAATAAAAGGACTAGAGAAAGGAATGAAGGAAGGAAAGAAAGGACTAGAGAAAGGAATGAAGGAAGGAAAGAAAGGACTAGAGAAAGGAAGGAAGGAAGGAAATAATGCAGGAGGGAAGAGAGACAGACAGGCAGGAAGGAAGGAAAGAAAGGACTCGAGAAAGGAAAGAAAGAAATAATGAAAGAAGGAATGAAGGAAGGAGAGAATATCATGGTCGTCGTCATCATCTTCTCATCCAACTTCTTAAATTGGTCTTACACAGATTCATTCCCTTTCCATTCTTGGCGAGATGAGAAAGTTTACTGCTGCTGCTGCTGCTTCTTCTGTCCCTCTCAAAATTATTAAACACACGTTGACGCTATAACAAAAAAATATACGAAGCTATATAACTAACAAAATTATCATACACACGATTACCTCTATAGCTAACAAAAAAATATACGAAGCTATATAACTAACAAAATTATCATACACACGATTACCTCTATAAGTAACAAAAATATGCTCGTTTCCCTCTAACTTATACACGCATTTCCCCTATAATTAAAGTAATAAAATGGTTTATAACTAACCAAATTATTATACACTCGTTGACGCTACGACAAAAAAAAATAGCTATGATAAAATATGCTTGTAACTAACTCCATGGATTTTTTTTTAACAACTATCCCTCACTACCATTGTTATCTCGTGTAAAACATTAAACTGATCTAGGTGGGGTGGGGTTGGGCAGCAGGAGGTTACGGTACATGTTTGGCTAAAGTAATCTAGACTATACGTGTTGAAGGATAGGATAAATAGAGGGAGGGGAAGAGGGAGGGAGGGATAAAGTGAGGGGGAGAGAAAGGGAGAG
>JAWZYT010002288.1:0-47500 GCA_034508575.1 Petrolisthes manimaculis
GTAGTAGTAGTAGTAGTAGTAGTAGTAGTAGTAGTAGTAGTAGTAGTAGTAGTAGTAGTAGTAGTAGTAGTAGTAGTAGTAGTAGTAGTAGTAGTAGTAGTAGTAGTAGTAGTAGTAGTAGTAGTAGTAGTAGTAGTAGTAGTAGTAGTAGTAGTAGTAGTAGTAGTAGTGTAGTAGTAGTAGTAGTAGTAGTAGTAGTAGTAGTAGTAGTAGTAGTAGTAGTAGTAGTAGTAGTAGTAGTAGTAGTAGTAGTAGTAGTAGTAGTAGTAGTAGTAGTAGTAGTAGTAGTAGTAGTAGTAGTAGTAGTAGTAGTAGTAGTAGTAGTAGTAGTAGTAGTAGTAGTAGTAGTAGTAGTAGTAGTAGTAGTAGTAGTAGTAGTAGTAGTAGTAGTAGTAGTAGTAGTAGTAGTAGTAGTAGTAGTAGTAGTAGTAGTAGTAGTAGTAGTAGTAGTAGTAGTAGTAGTAGTAGTAGTAGTAGTAGTAGTAGTAGTAGTAGTAGTAGTAGTAGTAGTAGTAGTAGTAGTAGTAGTAGTAGTAGTAGTAGTAGTAGTAGTAGTAGTAGTAGTAGTAGTAGTAGTAGTAGTAGTAGTAGTAGTAGTAGTAGTAGTAGTAGTAGTAGTAGTAGTAGTAGTAGTAGTAGTAGTAGTAGTAGTAGTAGTAGTAGTAGTAGTAGTAGTAGTAGTAGTAGTAGTAGTAGTAGTAGTAGTAGTAGTAGTAGTAGTAGTAGTAGTAGTAGTAGTAGTAGTAGTAGTAGTAGTAGTAGTAGTAGTAGTAGTAGTAGTAGTAGTAGTAGTAGTAGTAGTAGTAGTAGTAGTAGTAGTAGTAGTAGTAGTAGTAGTAGTAGTAGTAGTAGTAGTAGTAGTAGTAGTAGTAGTAGTAGTAGTAGTAGTAGTAGTAGTAGTAGTAGTAGTAGTAGTAGTAGTAGTAGTAGTAGTAGTAGTAGTAGTAGTAGTAGTAGTAGTAGTAGTAGTAGTAGTAGTAGTAGTAGTAGTAGTAGTAGTAGTAGTAGTAGTAGTAGTAGTAGTAGTAGTAGTAGTAGTAGTAGTAGTAGTAGTAGTAGTAGTAGTAGTAGTAGTAGTAGTAGTAGTAGTAGTAGTAGTAGTAGTAGTAGTAGTAGTAGTAGTAGTAGTAGTAGTAGTAGTAGTAGTAGTAGTAGTAGTAGTAGTAGTAGTAGTAGTAGTAGTAGTAGTAGTAGTAGTAGTAGTAGTAGTAGTAGTAGTAGTAGTAGTAGTAGTAGTAGTAGTAGTAGTAGTAGTAGTAGTAGTAGTAGTAGTAGTAGTAGTAGTAGTAGTAGTAGTAGTAGTAGTAGTAGTAGTAGTAGTAGTAGTAGTAGTAGTAGTAGTAGTAGTAGTAGTAGTAGTAGTAGTAGTAGTAGTAGTAGTAGTAGTAGTAGTAGTAGTAGTAGTAGTAGTAGTAGTAGTAGTAGTAGTAGTAGTAGTAGTAGTAGTAGTAGTAGTAGTAGTAGTAGTAGTAGTAGTAGTAGTAGTAGTAGTAGTAGTAGTAGTAGTAGTAGTAGTAGTAGTAGTAGTAGTAGTAGTAGTAGTAGTAGTAGTAGTAGTAGTAGTAGTAGTAGTAGTAGTAGTAGTAGTAGTAGTAGTAGTAGTAGTAGTAGTAGTAGTAGTAGTAGTAGTAGTAGTAGTAGTAGTAGTAGTAGTAGTAGTAGTAGTAGTAGTAGTAGTAGTAGTAGTAGTAGTAGTAGTAGTAGTAGTAGTAGTAGTAGTAGTAGTAGTAGTAGTAGTAGTAGTAGTAGTAGTAGTAGTAGTAGTAGTAGTAGTAGTAGTAGTAGTAGTAGTAGTAGTAGTAGTAGTAGTAGTAGTAGTAGTAGTAGTAGTAGTAGTAGTAGTAGTAGTAGTAGTAGTAGTAGTAGTAGTAGTAGTAGTAGTAGTAGTAGTAGTAGTAGTAGTAGTAGTAGTAGTAGTAGTAGTAGTAGTAGTAGTAGTAGTAGTAGTAGTAGTAGTAGTAGTAGTAGTAGTAGTAGTAGTAGTAGTAGTAGTAGTAGTAGTAGTAGTAGTAGTAGTAGTAGTAGTAGTAGTAGTAGTAGTAGTAGTAGTAGTAGTAGTAGTAGTAGTAGTAGTAGTAGTAGTAGTAGTAGTAGTAGTAGTAGTAGTAGTAGTAGTAGTAGTAGTAGTAGTAGTAGTAGTAGTAGTAGTAGTAGTAGTAGTAGTAGTAGTAGTAGTAGTAGTAGTAGTAGTAGTAGTAGTAGTAGTAGTAGTAGTAGTAGTAGTAGTAGTAGTAGTAGTAGTAGTAGTAGTAGTAGTAGTAGTAGTAGTAGTAGTAGTAGTAGTAGTAGTAGTAGTAGTAGTAGTAGTAGTAGTAGTAGTAGTAGTAGTAGTAGTAGTAGTAGTAGTAGTAGTAGTAGTAGTAGTAGTAGTAGTAGTAGTAGTAGTAGTAGTAGTAGTAGTAGTAGTAGTAGTAGTAGTAGTAGTAGTAGTAGTAGTAGTAGTAGTAGTAGTAGTAGTAGTAGTAGTAGTAGTAGTAGTAGTAGTAGTAGTAGTAGTAGTAGTAGTAGTAGTAGTAGTAGTAGTAGTAGTAGTAGTAGTAGTAGTAGTAGTAGTAGTAGTAGTAGTAGTAGTAGTAGTAGTAGTAGTAGTAGTAGTAGTAGTAGTAGTAGTAGTAGTAGTAGTAGTAGTAGTAGTAGTAGTAGTAGTAGTAGTAGTAGTAGTAGTAGTAGTAGTAGTAGTAGTAGTAGTAGTAGTAGTAGTAGTAGTAGTAGTAGTAGTAGTAGTAGTAGTAGTAGTAGTAGTAGTAGTAGTAGTAGTAGTAGTAGTAGTAGTAGTAGTAGTAGTAGTAGTAGTAGTAGTAGTAGTAGTAGTAGTAGTAGTAGTAGTAGTAGTAGTAGTAGTAGTAGTAGTAGTAGTAGTAGTAGTAGTAGTAGTAGTAGTAGTAGTAGTAGTAGTAGTAGTAGTAGTAGTAGTAGTAGTAGTAGTAGTAGTAGTAGTAGTAGTAGTAGTAGTAGTAGTAGTAGTAGTAGTAGTAGTAGTAGTAGTAGTAGTAGTAGTAGTAGTAGTAGTAGTAGTAGTAGTAGTAGTAGTAGTAGTAGTAGTAGTAGTAGTAGTAGTAGTAGTAGTAGTAGTAGTAGTAGTAGTAGTAGTAGTAGTAGTAGTAGTAGTAGTAGTAGTAGTAGTAGTAGTAGTAGTAGTAGTAGTAGTAGTAGTAGTAGTAGTAGTAGTAGTAGTAGTAGTAGTAGTAGTAGTAGTAGTAGTAGTAGTAGTAGTAGTAGTAGTAGTAGTAGTAGTAGTAGTAGGGAGAGAACAGATGAAATAATATATGTACCTAGTAGTAATAATAATAATAATAATAGTAGTAGTAGTAGTAGTAGTAGTAGTAAAAATAGTGAAGATAAACATAGTGAAGATAAAAATAGTGAAGATAATAAAAATAGTGAAGATAATAATTCCTTCCTAGCCGGACTTTTGTTTGATGGTGATGATAATAATTACAAAGAGGTGTTTGGAAATAGCAAGAAAACACCCGTTAAAAAATCAGCGCCGTTTGGAAAGGGCGAGAAAAAAAGACCCGTTAAAAAATCGTCTCCGTTTGGAAATAGTGAAAAAAGTCCGGTTCAAAATTTATCGCCGTTTGGAAATAGTGAAAAAAGTTTGGTTAAAAATTCATTGCTGTTTGGAAATGGTGAGGAAGTGAATGGTGATGATGGTGTGAGGGGGGGTGATGGTGTGAGGGGTGAGTCAGGACGTGGGGGGAGGGGGAGGGGGAGGGGGGAAGAGGGGAACATGAGTCACGAGTCATTGATCGATAATTATAACTCTGTTTTGGACTCACTACTTTTTGGTTAGTGGAAATGTTGAAATGTGTGAGCCATGCAGTGTCAGGCAGTAATAGGTTGTTAGTATACAGCCCCTCTGTCAGACTTATGGTGAAAAATAGGTTTAAAAGATATTAAGGTTGTGTGTACACTCTCCTCTCTTTTTATGGGAGTTTAAATTATGCGAATTTGAAATAGTGCGTATCATGAAAAAAAAAAAAAAAAATGCAATTTACATGAACTCTTAAAATAACCTGAACCATTAGGCTCCATTTTCAAGTTAAAGTACCATTATTTCTTATGGAAATGTACAATTTACTTTATGCAAAATTCACTTTATGTGACACAACCCTTCACCAACCTATAATGTAATAAAAAAAGAGCACAGAGTGTATGTGTTAACTTCAGTGGTAGTTAGCATATTTTTTTGCCAATACTGTACTTTACCGGTTAATAATAATAATAAAAAAATGTATATATGTATATGCTTTGTTCTGAGAGTTTAATATATATTCTGTATATAATTTAATTTATTGTATAATGGGTAATAATAATAATAATAAAAATATATGTTTTGTTCTGAGAGTTTATTAGGAATTCATACAATTAATTATTTACATGAACAAAAATTAATATAATTGGAGAAGTTTAATTAAAGGATAATTAATGTTTGTGATGGAATGAAAGGTGTTGTTGTTGTTGTTGTTTTTGTTTATTGTGTGTGTGTGTCTTAGGTTTGTGTTGTTTAAGGTTGTGTTTGTTTTGTTTATTGTGTGTGTGTGTGTGTATGTTTAAGGCTGTCTTGTTTTGTATAATATTCTAACACATTAATTTTCTTTCTATCACTTCCTTTAAACAATAACCGTACTTTCCTTCATTCTCCTTCTCTTCTTCCTCCTTCTTTCCTTCCTTCTCTTTTCCTTTCTATCACTTCCTTCAAACAATAACCTTCCTATGTAGTGACTTCCCACCATCTTTATCACCTTCCTTCTCTTCCTCCTTTCCACTTTCATTCCTTCTCTTTCCTCCCACTTCCTTCTCTTCCTTTCCACTTTCCGTTCCTTTCTATCACTTCCTTCAAACAATAACCTTCCCATGTAGTGACTTCCCTTCATCACCTTCCTTCTCCCCATCATCTTTATCACCTTCCTTCTCTTCCTCCTTTCCCTCCACTTCCTTTCTGAGTTGATCTAACATACGCTGTTCCTTGGCTAACTTCTTGGCTGCCTTGGATCGCTTCTTCTCCTCTTTCTCCTTCAGTTCCAACGCCTCTTTGAATCTCTCGTCCCTGGGGTCCACACGGAAGCCCAGGATGTCTCGAACCTCATCAATCAGTCGCTCCTTCTTCTCCTGTGAGGGGGGGGGGGGTTAAAGTAAAGTTTCTGGGGTTTTAAGTCATGTTTCTGGGGTTTTAAGTCATGTTTCTGGGGTTTTAAGTCATGTTTCTGGGGTTTAAAGTCATGTTTCTGGGGTTTAAAGTAGAGTTTTGGGGTTCTAAGTAAAGTTTTGAGTGAGGAGAAGGTAACACACACACACACACACACACACACACACACACACACACACACACACACACACACATACAAACACAGGACACACACACACACACACACACACACAGGACACACACACACACACACAAACACAGGACACACACACACACACACACACAAACACACAAACACACACAGGACACACACACACACAGGACACACACACACACAAACACAGGACACACACACACACACACACACACACACAGGACACACACACACACACACACACAAACACACAAACACAGGACACACACACACACAGGACACACACACACACAGGACACACATAAACACACATACAAACACAGGACACACACACACACACACAGAACACACACAGGACACACACACACACACACCTTACCTTGGCTTCCCTGGCTAGTTTTTCCTGTTTAGCAACGCGTGTGTTCAAATCGTTCTTCCATTTCTCCAGACTGAGTAACTTGCGTGAAATGTCATCTTGTCTGGGGAGAAAAAAAAAAATCTTATAAAACACGGGGAAATAATAATAATAATAAACATAATAACAATAATAATAATAATACTAATAATAAAAATAATAATAATAATAACAATAATAATAACAATAATAATAATAACAATAATAATAATAACAATAACAACAATAATAATAATAATAATAATAATAACAATAATAATAATAACTTGATAAAAATGCCTTCTCTCTCTCTCTCTCTCTTTGTGCTCCAGAGAACCCAAAAATTCCAAAAATTAAGGTACATTACAGAGAGAAATAAAAACATGATAAAAATGTCTTAGTTAAACAGAGAGAAATTAAAACTTGATAAAACAGAGTGAATTAAAAATGTATTTAATAAACAAAAGGAAATACTGTATAAACTTGATAAAAATGTCTTAATTCAACAGAGAAATTAAAACTTGATAAAAATGCCTTAAGTCAACAGAAGGAAATATAAAAATTCAATTAAACAGAGATAATAAATTACTTCTATTTTATTACCTTCTGTTCCTTAGTAAAGTTAATAATACCTCCTTATATAAAGAAGTAAATAATAAGTAATTAACTCTTGTTTTATTGCCTTAGTAATGTTAATAATTATCTCCTTATACAAAGAAGTGAATAATAATTAATTAACTCTTATTTATTACCTTCTGTTCCTCTTCCCTTTCTTATCTCTGTTTTATTTCCTTCTGTTCCTCTTCCCTTTCTTACATCTGTTCCTCCTCCCTTTCTTACATCTGTTCCTCTTCCCTTTCTTACATCTGTTCCTCTTCCCTTTCTTACATCTGTTCCTCCTCCCTTTCTTACATCTGTTCCTCTTCCCTTTCTTACATCTGTTCCTCCTCCCTTTCTTACATCTGTTCCTCTTCCCTTTCTTACATCTGTTCCTCCTCCCTTTCTTACCTCTGTTTAATTATCATCTGTTCCTCTTCCCTTTCTTACCTCAGTTTAATTATCATCTGTTCCTCTTCCCTTTCTTACCTCTGTTTAATTATCATCTGTTCCTCTTCCCTTTCTTACCTCTGTTTAATTATCATCTGTTCCTCTTCCCTTTCTTACCTCTGTTTAATTATCATCTGTTCCTCTTCCCTTTCTTACCTCTGTTTAATTATCATCTGTTCCTCTTGCCTTTCTTTCCTACTAATATCAATCATGTGTTGGACAGTGTGAGGATGAGCGACTCTTTCCCATTCTCTCTCTAAGGCCAATTCCTCTTTACTCGGCCAGGCTTTGGATGGGTTAATGCCGCTCCGTGAACCATACTGACCGAATAAGGATCGTTGTTTCTTGAGGCATTCCATCGCTTCCTCGTCTTCCGTTAGCGGTTGTGGAGGCTGTGTTGTATATATGTGTATGTTAGGGTGAATTTGTACACACACACACACGTATTATTATTTTATACTGTACACACATACACACACACGTATTATTATTTTATACTGTATGTGGGTTAGGGTGAATTTGTACACACATACACACACACGTATTATTATTTTATACTGTATGTGGGTTAGGGTGAATTTGTACACACACACACACACACACATGTATATACTATATGTGTGTTAGGGTGAATTTGTACACACACACACACGTATATACTGTATGTGTGTTGGGGTGAATTTGTACACACACACACACATATATACTGTATGTGTGTTGGGGTGAATTTGTACACACACACGTATATACTGTATGTGTGTTGGGGTGAATTTATACAGACACACATGTACAGTTGCCAAAAAAGGTATTGCAACAACTATTGATACAACATTAAATATATTAATGACCATAGTTGTTTGTAGGGATATATATAAGTACAGTATGTATTACAGAAGGATATGTATATTTCCTTCTGTTATTCATGCTTATAGTCCATACAAATAGTTGTGGATATTACTAGGGTTAAAGTTCTATCAAGATTTGTCACAATACCTTTTTCGGCAACTGTACATTTGGCATCAGATGACTGGAGGCCAGAATTAGTTTTGTCAATAATTTACACATACATACAAATTAGTTTTGTCAGTAATATACACATACACACACATACAAACATATTTAGTCAATATTACATTATGGGCTTTACAGTATTATATATTAATTGTTTACAGTATAATATAATCTTGTTTACAGTATAATATATTTTTTTTACAGTAATATATAATTATTATTTACAGTATAATATAATCTGTTTTTTACAGTATAATATAATAATTTGTTTCAATTGTTTACAGTATAATATAATAATTGGTTTCCATTGTTTACAGTATAATATAATCTGTTTATTCCATTGTTTATAGTATAATATAATCTGTTTATTTTGATTGTTTACCTAGTGACTTACCTTATAATGTTGTTTATTATAATGCCAGGGTGTGAGTTGGGATTTATTCCTCTTACGTTCAATGACGTCTTCTTCTCGTTGGGCCGTGCGGGGGGTGTAGGGGTTCCGGGGAGGGGGGAGGGGGAGAGTGGAGGAGGGGCGACGAGGAGTGTGAGTGTGGGGGGTGAGGGTGAGGGGGTCCGCACTCCCACTCACTCGCACACTCGCTCGCACACACACGCGTAAACGTACACTCCCTCGACTCAACATTTTCCTGTTAATATAATAGAATACATGTTAAAGGGGGGGGGGGAATAGGCGACAGGCTTTGGGGCGGGGGGGTAGGTGGGTTATGAGGGTGTGGGAGTAGGGGACGGGCTTTTGGGGAGGTTTTAGGGTGTGTGGGAGTAGAGGACATGATTGGGGGGGGTTTAGGGTGTGTGGGAGTAAGGGACAGGCTTGGGAGGGGACTGGGAGGTGCAGAAATAAGGGGGACAGGCCTGGTGTGGATAGAAAGCCTTTCCCCTATTCCCCCCCCCCCCCCCAAGCCTGTCCCCCTACTCACGCACCCCCCAAACCCCCCCCAAAGACTGTCTCCCTACTTCCGCACCCCCCTAAGACTGTCCCCCTACTTCCACATCCCTCGAAAGCCCCCCAAGCCTGTCCCCATATTCCCGCACCCCCCTAAACCCCCCCAAGACTGTCCCCCTATTCCCACACCCCCTTAATATAATAAATAAATAATAAAGATAAAAGCCGACTGGTTTGGACTGTACCTAGGAATGGCTGACTGGCAAGGATGTTTATTTTGATTTATTTTGATTTATTTTAGTTATTTATAGTTAATTGTGAGGTAATTGGCGTAAATCTAAGGCAATATATTCTTCGTAGATATCTTTTATAGTGATTTATTTTGTTATTACTTTGCTAGACACGTTATTTATATCAAGTGAAGTCCCCCGCCTGAGATGAGATAAAGAAAATGTAAACAAATCTCGAAGGGACCATCTCGGACTTTTTCATATTGATTATTGCAGCATGTATTTCACTTTATTGTTATTATTATTATTATTATTATTATTATTATTATTATTATTATTATTAATATTGTTATTATTGTTATTATTATAGATTTTACAATTTATCTGGGAAAATATAAAGTAAAGATATTATATAATATCAACACATTCCTTAAACTTGATATCTCATTAATTAAAAATTGTAAATATTTATGTACTGGATACGATATGCATTATTTTTATATTTATATATGGAGTCCATTTGCTTATAATATACTATTACATATCCCCATCTATAATACCTAAATATTATATACCAGCTAAATAATTATATGATACGTAAAATATATGATATGATAAATCAAAACAAACAAGAAAAAAGTTTATAATATACTAATTATTAATAACATATCCCCATCTACTATAATACATACTAAATATATACCTAAATATATGATATAATAATAAATAAAACAAAAATAAACCATTAAATAGTACCGTTGAAAATTTGTTAAGGTGGTGGTGGTCATAATCATAATGTTTTGATTTTGAGGAACTTTGAAGGATTTTGGATTTTTGTAGGTGCGTATGGGAGAGATTTTGATGTGAAATTTAATAATGAATAAAAGTCACGTAATGATTGTGAATAAAACATAAATTTAATAATGAATAAAAGTGATTTAATGATTGTGAATAGAACATAAATTTAATAATGAATAAAAGTCGAGTAATAATTGTGAATAGAACAGATTGATGGAGATAATGAATATATATGTGTGTTATTGTTTTTATTATTAAATTTTCCTATTTCTATTTACAGGAACTTTAATTTCTTCAAGAGTAAGAGGAAGTTGAAGTAGGGATCCCTCGTGTGATAAGTATTACTCTTTCTCTTTCTTTATTTTACAGTACTATATAACTTAGAGTATATTATTTTATTTTGATGGTTAGCATAGTGTTGTAATGGTAAATGTAGCTGATAGTGGAGATAATCTAAGGTAATTAGTACTGTATTATTATGTAGTTAGTACCATTATGTATTTAGTAGTACTGTACTGTATTATGTATTGGTAAAGGTGATTATTACTGTACCATTATGTATTTAGTATTATTTATAGCTGAAGGTGACTGCTGTAGTGTGACGTTTTGTTTTTAATGCTGACGGCCTGTGTCCCTCCTGGAATGAGCGCTGCAGTGGAGGGAGTGGACAGTTATGGCTGCAGGCGGGAGGGGGGTGTGTGTCTCCGGGTTTCACTGTGGGGAGAAGGGGGAAGGGGGGGTTTGTGTGCTTGAGGGTGGTAGCAGTGAATATGAATGGGATACATAGGTGAAAGGATGAAGAGGCGTGAAATAATTGAATGTTTTAAGAATGGAGAAGTGGATGTAATGGGAGTGACGGAAACACACGATAAAGGCTGGGGAGTGAAGGAGGGAGGGAGGGAGGGAAGGAAGGAGGGAGGGAGGGAGGGAGGGAGGGAGGGAAGGAGGGGTGTGTGTGTGTGAGGGTATGGAAGGGAGTAGATGGATAGGGATGATAGGCAAGATTGGTGTGAGTAAGTATGCATGTGTGTGTGTGTGTGTGTGTGTGTGTGAATGAGAGGAGTAAGGCGGGGAGAGAGAAAATGAGAGATTTTTGGGAGAAACTGAATGGGTGTCTGAGGAAGTTTGAGAATGGTGAATGGTGAGTGAATGAGAATGGTGAATGGTGAGTGAATGAGAATGGTGAATGGTGAGTGAATGAGAATGGTGAATGGTGAGTGAATGAGAATGGTGAATGGTGAGTGAATGAGAATGGTGAGTGGTGAGTGAATGAGAATGGTGAATGGATGTCTGTACTGAGAGGGAGTTGTTCTTAGCTAACACCTTCTTTCAGTACAAGATGATCCACAGGTATACATAGAGGAGAACAAAAGAGTTTAATTGATTACATAGCAGTGGATGAGAGATTACAGAAGGATGTGATGGATACAAAGGTAGTGAGAGTGTAGTGAAGATTCCAGACATCTTCACTACAACTTAACCAACGTTATTTGTAGTGAAGATGTCTGGTATCTTCACTACGAGAGGAATGGTACAGTGTTCAGACCATTTTGCTGTAATGGTAAAGTTGAAAGTGAGGGTTAAGTGAGAATACTGTAGGAAGGAGGAAGGGGAGAACAAGCAACAGGTGGCAAGTGCAAGATGGAATGATGTTGAGTACAGAGAGGTTTATAAGAGGAGGATGGGTGAGGTGCTGGAGGATGCAAGGATGGGGATACGAGAGGGAGTGGGAGTGAATGATGTGTATGAGATGTTTAATATAGTGATGAAGACAGCAGTAGGGGTTGTGGGATATAAGGCACAGAAGAGGGGCAAGAAAGGGAGTGCATGGTGGACGAAAGAAATGAAAGATGCTATAGATGAGAAAAGGAAGGCGTATAGGAGAACATTACAGAGGAATGTGTCGGAAGAAGTGAGAGAGAGATGGAAGAGAGAATATAATGTATGTAAGAGACAAGTGAAGAGGATGGTGAGTGAGAGTAAAAGGAGAGTGGATGAGGAATTTGGTAGGTAGGAAACTGAGTGAAAAGTTTAAAGAGAACAAGAAATTATTCTGAAAGGAGGTAAAAAAAAGAGAGAGAAGGAAAGTCTGGTAGCGTGAGAATGAAGAGAGAGGATGGAGTTACTGTGAGTAGAAGTGTGGAAGTGAGAGAAGTGTGGAAGAGATATTTTGATGGTTTGATGAATGGAGGGACGGGAGGGGAGGCAGTGGTGACATGCATGGGGATGGAGGCGGGTGGTAGACGACAGGATGCTCAGGGAGAATTAGGAAGGGAAGAAGTTAGGAAAGCAATAGGAAAGTTGAAGATGGGAAAGGCACCGGGGGTAGATGGGATAACTGCTGAAATGTTAAAGTATGCGGGGGGAGGTAGTGGTGGAGTGGATGTTGTATATATTATATGGATGGTTGTATGAGAGAGATGAAAGACAAAGTGAATGGTCTGGGGGTGAAGTTGAGGCTGAATGAAGTAAATTGATCCTTGGTGGCAAGTTTGTTTGTGGATGACATTGTGTTGATGGCTGAGTGTGAAAGGGAGTTACAGAGAGTGGTGGATGAATTTCAGTCTGTATGTAAACGAAGGAAACTGAAGGTGAATGTGGGTAAAAGTAAAGTGATGGTGTTTGAAAGAGCAGAAACTGAAGTGATTGACTTTGCTACACCTTACAGAGTGGAAATATCAACTGGGACAAAGTGTGAGATAACTCTGAGGGGTGAGAGGATGGAGGAAGTGAAGGAGTTTAAGTACCTGGGGACAGTTATGTGTAAACATGGAAGTATGGAAATATGGAAGGAGAAATTAGGGAGAGAGCAGTGAAGGGTAGACAGGTCATAGGATCACTGGGGAGGATAATGAAAGGTAGAAGTGTGAGTATGGAGGTGAAGAGGGGACTGAGGAACAGTATAATCTTGCCAACACTGACATATGTGTCAGAGACCTGGACATGGAGTAGGGCTCATCAGTCAAGAATAGGTGCTGTGGAAATGAGTTACTTGAGAGGAGCATGTGGGGTGTCAAGGTGGGATGGAGAAAGTACAGTTATGAGAGTGTGTACGAGAGATGTGGTATGAGTGAGAAGGCAATTTGGTATTGAGTGTGGAGTGGTTGAGAGAGTGAAGATTAATACATTAAGGTGGTTTGGACATGTAGAGAGAATACAAGGTGAAGAGTTTGTAAAGAAGGTGTATGGAAGTGAAGTTGTGGGCTGTGGTGTGAGAGGCAGACCACCAGTTAGATGGCAGAACAGAGTAGAAGAGTATGTAAAGGAGAGTAACATGAGGGACAGAGTAGGGAGTGTTGGAACAGAGTGGAAGAGTATGTAAAGGAGAGTAACATGAGGGACAGAGTAGGGAGTGTTGGAACAGAGTGGAAGAGTATGTAAAGGAGAGTAACATGAGGGGCAGAGTAGGGAGTAAGGAGGGAGTGTTGGAACAGAGTGGAAGAGTATGTAAAGGAGAGTAACATGAGGGACAGAGTAGGGAGTAAGGAGGGAGTGTTGGAACAGAGTGGAAGAGTATGTAAAGGAGAGTAACATGAGGGACAGAGTAGGGAGTAAGGAGGGAGTGTTGGAACAGAGTGGAAGAGTATGTAAAGGAGAGTAACATGAGGGACAGAGTAGGGAGTAAGGAGGGAGTGTTGGAACAGAGTGGAAGAGTATGTAAAGGAGAGTAACATGAGGGACAGAGTAGGGTTTGAACAAGTAAGGAGGGAGTGTTGGAACAGGGAAAATTGGAGACACTTCTGCCGTGGCCACACCCTTGGGGGGAGTTCCAGGAGGGAATGAGGCGTCAACACTTGTATAAATGAGACGAGATATTCATATTTTAACATATTATATTTTATTAAAGTTACCGTACTTGTATTATACAGTATAAGAATACAGTATTGTCAACCTTCACTTTATCAACAAACCTTATTATTGCACAGAGTTTAACCCTGCATACAAAAATTATATTGCACAGTTTTATTTTAATCCTGGCTAAAGAAAAATATTGCACATAGTTTAACCCTGTATACAAAAATTATATTGCACAGTTTTATTTTAATCCTGGCTAAAGAAAAATATTGCACATAGTTTAACCCTGTATACAAAAATTATATTGCACAGTTTTATTTTAATCCTGGCTAAAGAAAAATATTGCACATAGTTTAACCCTGTATACAAAAATTATATTGCACAGTTTTATTTTAATCCTGGCTAAAGAAAAATATTGCACATAGTTTAACCCTGTATACAAAAATTATATTGCACAGTTTTATTTTAATCCTGGCTAAAGAAAAATATTGCACATAGTTTAACCCTGTATACAAAAATTATATTGCACAGTTTTATTGCACATAATTTTAAACAACAACAACATTGCACAATATGTAGTTTAGGGGTGTGTGGGAGTAGAGGGACAGGCTTGGGGGGGTTTAGGGGGGTGCGGGAGTAAGGAGACAGGCTTGGGGGGTTATGGGTGGGTGCGGGAATATGGGACAGGCTTTCTACCACCCCAAGCCTGTCCCCCTACTCCCACACCACCCCCAAGCCTGTCCCCCTACTCCCACACCACCCCCAAGCCTGTCCCCTTACTCCCACACCACCCCCAAGCCTGTCCCCCTACTCCCACCCCCCCTAAATAACAATATACAATACTGTACAGATGGCAACAGAAATTTTGACACATTATAATTATATAGAGGTAATTATTGTGGAAGTATTGCTATGAATAATCCACCAAGTAATAATAATAATAACTGTATTGTAGTTATGTAATGTTATATATTATGTATGTTGTAACCCTTAAGAATCACTGATTGTAAAACTAAAAAACTAATAATAATAATGTATTGCAATTATGTAGTATTATATTTTCTGTATGTTGTAAACCTAATTATACTGTATTGTAGTTACAGTATGTAGTGTTATATTTTCTGTAATGTTGTAAATTTACCCTAAAAACTCACTGATTACAAAACAAAAAACCTGATAATAATAATAACTGTATTGTAGTTACAGTATGTAGTGTTATATTTTCTGTAATGTTGTAAACTCTCAAAAACAACAACAACAACAACATGTGTATGAATTCTTGTGACCAATAATACAAAAAATAGAAAAAAAATAGTTGGTTGAAGTTATACATTGGTTGACAGAAATTTTTGGCATAGAATAATTTACTTGTTCAAACTTTTGTATGTGTGTGTGTATTTGTAGATATGTGTACTTGTATGTGTGTATGTGTTTACTTGTTTCCTTTTGTATGTGTGTGTGTGTATTTGTATGTATGGATACTTGTGTGTGTGTGTATGTGTGTGTTTGTATGTATGGATACTTGTGTGTGTGTGTGAAAGAGAGAAAGAGCTAAATTTGACCTTTCCTTATTCCAAAACCGTGACCATATTTTCCATTACTTTACATAACATTATACAGTATTACCATTACAGCATAACATTATACAGTATTACCATTACAGCATAACATAATATTATACGATTAATGAAGACAGTGTATGCGAGGTGAGATAAGACAGACGAGTGATTGATGTTTTTGTTTACACTAAGCCAGCGTCTTTAGCCATACTGTAGAATATAGACTGGTGGTTTTGGAGTAGAGTAGCGGGTGTGTCATATTCCCTGATCTCACCATTATCCAACACCAATACTCTGTTAATGAAAGAAATAATAACAATAATAATAATAACAATACATAATAATAATAATAATAACAATAATAATAATATTAAATGTACACTCTCCTCAAATTTTTTTATTACATTATAGGTTGGTGAAGGGTTGTGTCGCATAAAGTGAATTTTACATAAAGTAAATTGTACATTTCCATAAGAAATAATGGTACTTTAACTTGAAAATGGAGCCTAATGGTTCAGGTTATTTTAAGAGTTCATGTAAATGGCATTTATTTTTATTTTTTCAAATTCACATAATTTAAACTCACATAAAAAGAGATGAGAGTGTATAGTGTATGTTTACTAACTGACCTATTAGAATCCATGATAGTGTTGATACGATGAGCTATAGTGATGATGGTGCAATCATTAAACTCTTCAATGATGGTGTTCTGTATGAGTGCATCCGTCTCCAAGTCAACCGCTGCCGTCGCTTCATCCAACACCAACACTTTGGTTTTGCGTAGTAATGCCCTCGCCAAACAAACCAATTGTCTCTGGCCGACACTGTAATTAGTAACAAAGTCATTATTTATATTATTATTATTATTTATATTATTATTATTATTTATATTATTATTATTATTTATATTATTATTATTATTTATATTATTATTATTATTTATATTATTATTATTATTTATATTATTATTATTATTTATATTATTATTATTATTTATATTATTATTATTATTATTATTTATATTATTATTATTATTATTATTTATATTATTATTATTATTATTATTTATATTATTATTATTATTATTATTTATATTATTATTATTATTATTATTTATATTATTATTATTATTATTATTTATATTATTATTATTATTATTATTTATATTATTATTATTATTATTATTTATATTATTATTATTATTATTATTTATATTATTATTATTATTATTATTTATATTATTATTATTATTATTATTTATATTATTATTATTATTATTATTTATATTATTATTATTATTATTATTTATATTATTATTATTATTATTATTTATATTATTATTATTATTATTATTTATATTATTATTATTATTATTATTTATATTATTATTATTATTATTATTTATATTATTATTATTATTATTATTTATATTATTATTATTATTATTATTTATATTATTATTATTATTATTATTTATATTATTATTATTATTATTATTTATATTATTATTATTATTATTTATATTATTATTATTATTATTTATATTATTATTATTATTATTTATATTATTATTATTATTATTTATATTATTATTATTATTATTTATATTATTATTATTATTATTTATATTATTATTATTATTATTTATATTATTATTATTATTCAAAGGGGATATTCTCTTGTTGGCAAATTTATATACAGTCATCCCTCCGCTATCGCGGGTTCCACTTTCGCGTTTCGTAACTATCGCGCATGTGTGAAAAGTTCACCTTCATCCGCTATAGCGCACCTAACATTCAAATTTGGCGGTGCGATTGGCCAAGCACACTCGACTGACAGCCATGTTTACCATGACATGGTGTTACAGCAGTAAAGATGAGGACTGTGTGGGTTTATAACTAGCCCTGCTTATCAACCCTATCTTTGTTTAACACAAGAGAGTTAACTAGTGATACAATGT
Source organism: Petrolisthes manimaculis (assembly GCA_034508575.1). Taxonomy (NCBI): domain Eukaryota; kingdom Metazoa; phylum Arthropoda; class Malacostraca; order Decapoda; family Porcellanidae; genus Petrolisthes; species Petrolisthes manimaculis. Next base: position 17,002 of record JAWZYT010002288.1, read on the forward strand.
GTGGAGATAAAGCTTTTTCATCTGTGCCTAATTACACCTCGGTCTGGTATAGAATGTCCAATACGTCGATAGAAGACGTCGTTCCTATAGGGATGTATATTACAATTCGTATTAAGCATATTAAATGCGTATTAAGACGATTCATGACTGAAATGAGTCGTCGGCATCGATGGCATGCATGGTGGTAGTGGAGGTGGTAGGGGGGAAGGGGGGAGATAGCGTGATATCGTTTGTTTACATTTTATTAATCATACGTTATTAGTGTTTCCTTCTTTTTCTGTCCAAGAAATACCGAAATAACTTCCTTCTTTATATGGAAGGATATGGCTTTCCATTTTGTAAATGCACCACCTGGCATGACTGAGTGTTGAAGCCAGTGTTTAACTCGTAATTACTAAACACGAGAGTCACACACACGGTGACAAGGCAGGCTAGGCCTATATTCCCTTGACCTTGGGTTAGGGGGAATGGAGATACTGAGGGTAGGGGGGGGGGAAGGAGGGCGGGAGAAGTGGTGGGAACACACACACACTTCACAGACGAGTGATATAATTTCCTAACATGTTCATTATCATTTCGCTCGTTTTGTATACAAACTCATTGGATATGCTTCACTTATTTTCGCCACCCATTTTATATGGATGCAATCGTTTCGAAAATAATTTTAAGTTAATATTTTGGTAGGTAATTCTACAGTGAGTGAGACATCCTACTCTGGCACGTGCTCTCGGAATCAGACGCCCGACTCTCCACATGTCAACACGTTTTGTTATGTTTAATGAATTGCCATCGTGTTTGAGGTCTCATAGTAAAAAAAAAAAAACGTCACTTTCGAGAGACATAAGAACCTATCCCAATTTTCATCATTAATCTTTAGTCCCTAAGGTGAGTGAGGCATATCCATTTACGCACCACCTAACCACAACACTCAACACGCTTACTGTACTTGTGGCGTCCACTGTATTAAGTTAAAAATGCAATTTTCTTACTAATCTACTTTAGTTTTCATTATATGCAAAGAAATATTAGTAAACAAAAGCATGTTTAGGGAGGAAAAATCTTGAAATATGAGGGACTGGGAACCAATTTCAATTATTCCCATTAGTTATTAAATTCCGCTATCGCGAATTCCGCTATCACGTGCTACTTACGGTACCAATTACTCGCGATAGCGGAGGGATGACTGTATAGTACTTTTAAAACATCTTATTTATATTTATAGAGTATTAAAGGACACATTTTTTTGTTGGGGGGGCTTAGAGGGTGTGGGAGTAGGGGGGACAGACTTGGGGGGGGGGTTTAGGGGGGACAGACTTGGGGGTTGTCTCCACCTTCAACTATTGATAATACTAAATACATAATGGTCAATCATACACACACACTTGCTCACAGTTTTTTTTAGCTGGTGGTAAAATCTGGAGTATTTTAGTATTACGTATTTTAGTGTTACGTATTTTAGTGTTACGTATTTTAGTGTCACGTATTTTAGTGTCACGTATTTTAGTGTCACGTATTTTAGTGTCACGTATTTTAGTGTCACGTATTTTTTGTATTTTAGTATTACGTATTTTAGTATTACGTATTTTAGTATTTATTACGTATTTTAGTATTATGTATTTTAGTATTATGTATTTTAGTATTATGTATTTTAGTATTATGTATTTTAGTATTATGTATTTTAGTATTATGTATTTTAGTATTACGTATTTTAGTATTACGTATCTAGTATTACGTATTTTAGTATTACGTATTTTAGTATTATGTATTTTAGTATTACGTATCTAGTATTATGTATCTAGTATTATGTATTCAGTATTATGTAGTTAGTATTATCATTACCTCATTTATATTCATTATAGACACATACAGTAATATTATTAAACTACCGTACTTCAACAAAAAGTTCTCTTTGTCACTCAGTTCCTATTAATTTGTAATATGAATTTAGTGATGAAACAATGGTCACCTTAGATTATATATACCTTTACCTATACATAATAATAAATACACCTTTACCTATACATAATAATAAATACATAATACATAATGGTACAGTAATAATCACCTTAGATTATCACCACCTATAGCTCTAAATAATACTAAATAAATAGATAATACAGTATTTACCTTAGATTATCACCATCTATAGCTATAAATAATACTAAATAAATATATAATACACTATTTACCTTAGATTCTCCCCCCCTTCAGTAATAGGGTGTTGTAGTTGTAATGATAATGTTGTTACAAAGTGTTTTAAGTGAGCATGTTCCAAGGCACACCAAACCTTATCATCACTGTGTTCAGACAGAGGATCCAAATTCATACGTAATGTACCACTGAATAATACTGCATCCTGTATGGAAATATACACAAATATATATTATTATACACTACATGTACATATATACAGATTTACATATACATTAAGGGTGTGTGGAAGTAGGGGGGGGGGGGGGGGGGGACAGGCTTGAGGGTATGGGAGTAGGGGGGTACAGGCTTGGGGGGAGGTTGAGGGGTACAGGAGTAGGGGGGGACAGGCTTGAGGGTATGGGAGTAGGGGGGGGACAGGCTTGGGGGGAGGTTGAGGGGTACAGGAGTAGGGGGGGGACAGGCTTGCATTGTTGGGACATAATTAATTCCACTTTATCATGTTTTACTTAAGAGTATTGTATTAATTAAAATCATACTGTATATATCACCTATAAATAACAGAGTAAATATAGTAAGAAGAGTAAGTACAGTATAATAAATAGAGTAAGTACAGTATAGTAAGAAGAGTAAGTACAATATAGAAATTAGAGTAAGTATAGTTTTATAATGTAGGTATAACATTAGTGTAAGTACCTGTGGAATAATTGTAAGTATAGTAAGTAGAGTATGTATAATATAGTAAGTAGAGTAAGTATAATATAGTAAGTAGAGTAAGTATAGTTTTATAATATAGGTATAACTTTAGTGTAAGTACAGTATAGTAAGTAGAGTAAGTATAATAAGAAGAGTAAGTACAATATAGTAAGAAGAGTAAGTAGAGTAAGTATAGTATTATAATCTAGGTATATATAAGTTTAGTATACATAGGCCTACCTGTGGAATAATAGTGAGTCTGGATCGTAGGTCATGTAGTCCAAGTGTTGAAATGTTTATATTATCAATGGTTATGTTTCCATCCCACTTTTCAATCAAACGGAATAATGCCAAAGTCAGTGACGATTTACCAGCACCTGTTCTACCCACAATGCCAATCTGTTACAACATTAAAAGAGAACAATAATTAAAGGCTGTTATGTTATTAAAAGAGAACAATAATTAAAGGCTGTTATGTTATTAAAAGAGAACAATAATTAAAGGCTGTTATGTTATTAAAAGAGAACAATAATTAAAGGCTGTTATGTTATAGAGAACAATAATTAAAGGCTGTTATGTTATTAAAAGAGAACAATAATTAAAGGCTGTTATGTTATAGAGAACAATGCCGATCTGTTATGTTAAGTCTTATACAAATAATATACAATACTATACTTAATGTTTCTTTATAATATCATAATACTTTACTATACCAACCACACTTGTAAGGCTTCATTTATTTTACAAAAGCCAAGTATTCATATTCACAAAATTTATCCAACAGTTAGATAATAATAATAATGATGATCACTGTATAGTTTACTCCCCAAATTCATTAAATAATTCACCATCATAAGTCGTTTACACGGTCAACATTCTTTTGTTTACTAACCAATACCAACCTCTGTGGCATTAGACCCTAGACCAACATGGGTCAAGAAAAATTAGTACAAAATATATATTATTATAAAAATCAGCTTTGTATATCAATGTTTGGGATGAAAATAATTATAAGGTACACGCTCCTCTCTTTTTATGTGAGTTTAAATTATGTGAATTTGAAATAGTGCGTATCATGAAAAAAATGTAATTTACATGAACTCTTAAAATAACATGAACAAGGAGGCTCCATTTTCAAGTTAAAGTACCATTATTTCTTATGGAAATGTACAATTTACTTTATGCGACCCCTTCACCAACCTAACCTGTAATAAAAAAAGAGGAGAGTGTACAGTACTCCAAAATGTACAAAGTAATAATAATACTGTATACGAATCCTAACAACCTACCTTTTCACATTTGTTAATCTTAAAGTTGATGTTTCTAAGTACAAGTTGTAAACCTTGACGATATCTGGTGGAATAATGGTTAAACTCCACTACTCCCTCTTGTGGCCAATCCTGTAAATATATTAACTCTATTATACATGGGTTAAGGGTGTGTGGGAATTAGGGGACAGGCTTGAGGGGGGACTGGGGGGGTTGCGGGAATAGGGGGACAGGCTTGAGGGGGGACTGGGGGGGTTGCAGGAATAGGGGGACAGGCTTGGGGTGGGTAGAAAGCTTGTAACCTATTCCCGCACCCCCCTAACCCCCCCAAGCCTGTCCCCCCACTCCCGCACCCCCCCAAAACCCCCAAGCCTGTCCCCTATTGACAAATCTTGATAGAATTTTAACCCTAGTAATATCCACTACTATTTGTATGGACTATAAACATGTATAACAGAAGGAAATATACATATCCTTCTGTAATACATACTTATAAGCATGTATAACAGAAGGAAATATACATATCCTTCTGTAATACATACTTATAAGCATGTATAACAGAAGGAAATATGCATATCCTTCTGTAATACATACTTATAAGCATGTATAACAGAAGGAAAAATATATATATCCTTCTGTAATACATACTTATAATCCCTACAAACAACTATGGACATTAATATATAAAATGTTGTATCAATAGTTGTCACAATACCTTTTTTGGCAACTGTACATTACCTTGTGTGGTTTGTGTTGTATGATTTGCCAAGGTGCTTCCTGTGGAGTCTCCATATATTCCTTTATTCTCTCCACGGCTACAATACTTGTCTCTATTGATGAAACCATTTGTACCAACCAATTTAGAGTCTGTGTTACCTAGAAAAATAATTATAATACCAAATGTGTTACTGTTATAAATATTGAAGAGTGTGTTACCTAGAAAAATAATTATAATACCAAATGTTATAAATATTGCACATTACGTCTTTGATATAAAATAATGTAGAGTCTGAATTACCTAGAAAAACAATTATAATATCAAATAATGTCTTACTGTTATAAATATTTGATATAAAATAATGTAGAGTCTAAGTTACCTAGAAAACCCGTTACAATACCAAAAAATGTGTTAGTGTTATAAATATTGTACAGTGATGAGCACTAATAAGTATACAGGTGTACTTTGAATACCTATATAGACACAGTAAATAAATACACAATAATATCTCCATTGGAATTAGTTCATTTGCTGAATAAATTGGACTGTTTAATTGTCTTTTTTTTTTTTTTTTTTTTTTTTTTTTTTAAATCAATACATACAGTATAAAAAAAAAATTATTATTTATTATTATTATTTTTATTTTTATTATTATTATTTTTATTTGTATTATTATTATTTTTATTTTTATTATTTTTATTATTATTATTATTAATTTTATTATTAATATTTTTATTATTATTTTTATTATTATTATTATTATTATTATTATTATTATTATTATTATTATTATTATTATTATTATTATTATTATTATTATTATTATTTTACTCGGTACAGTATAATTCTAATACTTACAGAGAGTGCATATGTGATAGAGAGTCCAGCCTTTCCTCCGCTGATACTGTCACGGTTCATGACGGCAAACATGGCAGCAGAGAACGTCACCATGTTACCAATCAACTCCAAACGTAACGCCAACCATCTTAATCAAACATAAACACACACACACACATCAGTATCCAAACGTAATGCCAACCATCTTTATCAAACACACACACACACATCAGTATCCAAACGTAATGCCAACCACCTTAATCAAACACAAACACACACATCAGTATCCAAACGTAATGCCAACCATCTTAATCAAACATAAACACACACACATCAGTATCCAAACGTAATGCCAACCACCTTAATAAAATACAAACACACACATGAATACATAATGTAATGATTGTAGTTTGTTTTTTGTATTGTTTTTTGTTTGTTTTTTTTGGTCACAATTTGAAGGAGTAATTAATTAACCTCCATTTCACCAAAATATTGCATAAATTAACAAAGATGTCAGTACAGTGTTGGTGTTGGTAAATCTGGAGTAACTGATTCCTCCAAACTATTCCATACAACAACAACAACAGGACGCCACCATTTGTTATTCTGGTGGTGTTATTTCCTGGCACAGTTTGGAGAAATGTACACACTTTAATATACCACCAAAAGTGTAATACATTAACACTTAAATAACACTATAACACTAAATACTTGTAATGTTATTGTTATTGTTTTCCCAAGACAGAATGTTCTCCTGTCCTACACACCCCTGCTACACTCTGTCTGGTCACAGTGTATAAAACAAATGAAAATAAAGTAGGGGCTGTATGTCCCTATATGTCTGGGCTACTGAAACACATGCCAAAGAAATGGGACCACAGCTTACTGGAGCAGGGAGTCTGTGGGCCAGTGTTGTGGTCCCAAGTCCACGTTACCACAAGAGCTACATGTGGGGCCGTACCTTCCATGAGACCAGCCCTGAAGGGACTATAAGGGGCAGGGAGTTGACACTGTTGTATACAAAGGTATAATACACCCCGTGTGCTGGTGGTCCACACACCAGTGGAAAAAAAGGCCTCCAGTTGTAGTACACCTCACGTGTATTATTAATCCATGTGTACAGATGTTGTCAAATCCACTATAAAGTGACCAGATGCTACAACAATGTTTATTGTAACCGTGTGGCTGTGAGGGATAACTAATATTTACAGAGAATAAAGTCAGCCTCACTGGGTCCAGACAAGGCTGTGGTAGAGGTCATTTTTGGATAACCAGCCCTCACCAGTGTGAAGGGGTGATATAGAGGTGTGAAGGGGTGATAGAGAGGTGGGACAATAAATACAAAGGAAAGAAAAGGAACGGAGGGATACATGAAGAACTGAAAAGGATTAGCTGGGGCCGAAGGGACGCCAAAACCCTTGTAGTACTGCCCATGTCTCCATAGGCAATACTGTACTTCCCTTACAGGGAATACTTGTAATACTATACTTTACTATTACCTGCTAGCAATGATGGTTGGATAAGCACACACTTGGTTATAATCTACCCTTTGTTCAGACTCTAGGATAAACTCTTGTCTTCTATTATATGCTCGTATACTTGATGCACCTGAAACAAATACAGGTAGAGATTATATATACAACATAATATAATACATTTAACACAGGCTTGGTAAATCATCTATATATTCAGAAGGTCCTTGATATAAGATAATTAAATATAGCCTATAATAATATCCTCTTTTTGTCAAGGTTACCTAACTAATTAAATAAGTTTTTAAATAAGTCTTACAAACCTTGTATACTCTCTTGAAAGTGAGAGTAAATAGGAGAGAGTGAGACCGACTCTAAACGCTTCAGTTGTCTCGATGTCGACACATAAATTACCTAAAAAAAGGAGAGTAAGTATTGTATTATGGGGGTTTGGGAGTAGGGGGACAGGCTTGGGGGGTTTGGGGGGTGTAGGAGTAGGGGGACAGGCTTGTGGGGTTTAGGGGGGTTTGGGAGTAGGGGGACAGGCTTGGGGTGGAGGGTAGAAAGCCTGTCCCCTATTCCCACACACACCCTAACCCTCCCAAGATAATATCTTGTTTAGTATCACAACAAATTGACAACAACCAATTTTATTTATCTTCTTTTACATTGTGTATACTCATTTTCATACACTCTGCTCTTTTTTTTATTACATTATAGGTTGGTGAAGGGTTGTGTCGCATAAAGTGAATTTAGCATAAAGTAAATTGTACATTTCCATAAGAAATAATGGTACTTTAACTTGAAAATGGAGCCTCCTTGTTCAGGTTATTTTAAGAGTTCATGTAAATTGCATTTTTTTTTTCATAATACACACTATTTCAAATTCGCATTAAAAGAGAGGAGAATGTAATGTTGTTATTTTGACACATCTTTTGTTTTTAGAATTACAGGAGACACCTTTACCCCCTTGTTGAAGGACTTTAAACCATGGCTGTACATACATACATACATAACCACCTTACATGCTCTCATGATATTCCAAACATATATATTCTCCCTTCTTAGGCCTCAATATTACTCTCAAACTAAATACAGTATATGTGTTGTTTATCCATCCTCTTATACACTACTGACTACACTACGCTATTATGTACAGTTGCCAAAAAAGGTATTGTGACATATTTTGATAGAACTTTAACCCTAGTAATATTCACAACTATTTGTAGGGACTATAAGCATGTATATACAGAAGGAAATATACATATCCTTCTGTAATACATACTTATAATCCCTACAAACAACTACCTGGTATGGACATTAATATATTTAATGTTGTATCAATAGTTGTAGCAGTACCTTTTTTGGCAACTGTACAATATTAATATAGAGAAATTCTTACCTGAACTGAGAAGTAAATAATCATCATAGGAATCATTACCACCACAAATATTGGAGTAGCATATATAATAACAGCCATTGTTGCCAAAACCTACGAAGATTGAGGAAGAGAAATGTTATGTTATAATAATATATTAAACTTAATCTTTGATGAAAAACTGTTCTGTCACTAAATTAACATAATATTATAATACGAACTGAATGTTGAAGGAGACATTTTATCAAAAAAGTTTAATAATTAAATTACAATATTATCTCAATGTGAATGTAATAATCATATATATTATTCTGTAATTATATACATACATATATACATATATAAACACCTAAACTAGTACTGTATGTCTCCAAGTCGTAGCCAATAGATCTTAGAATTAATATTAATGTAATTTTCCCCTATGTAAATTTTCAGTCTCTTACTGCTAAGCAAAGAAATCGTTAATTATTATTATTATTATATATATTATTATTATTATATATATATTATTATATTCTGCACTAATTATATACATAGATATATACATTCTATATATAACTTACCTCAAGAAAGCACCATATAAGATCCAATATAATCTGAGGTAATTCTCTATCCATAGCATCAGTGTCTTTAGAGAAACGGTTCAATATACGACCAACAGGGTTTGTATCAAAGAACGATTGTGGTAATCTCATGATGGAAGATAGTAAGTTGTTGTGTAGTATGTAAGCAGCAGTTACCATACAGTACATTGTCATTATATCAGCTACAAAACCACTTATAGCTGAAACAATAATACTTTTATTACAAACTTTATACTGAAAATATAACCCATACTTTTATTACAAACTCTATACTGGAAATATAACACCACCACCAATTTTTTTATTACAAACTCTATACTGGAAATATAACCCATACTTTTATTACAAACTCTATACTGGAAATATAACACCACCACCAATTTTTTTATTACAAACTCTATACTGGAAATATAACCCATACTTTTATTACAAACTCTATACTGGAAATATAACACCACCACCAATTTTTTTATTACAAACTCTATACTGGAAATATAACCCATACTTTTATTACAAACTCTATACTGAAAATATAACATAACCACCAATACTTTTATTACAAACTCTATAATGGAAATATAACCAATACTTTTATTAGAAACTTTATATTTACTGGAAACACAACATACACATGAATGTATATGTACAACCTGGCAGCATAAATAATTGGCAATAAATACATAATGTGTATATTTTAAATCCCTGTACCTCACCCTCTCTATAATATATATATATATATATATATACAGTATATAATTATACACTGCAAACTAGTTAATCTAAAATATATACACTGCAAACTAATCAATGTAAAATATACTCTGCTCTTTTTTTATTACATTATAGGTTGGTGAAGGGTTGTGTCCCATAAAGTGAATTTTGCATAAAGTAAATTGTACATTTCCATAAGAAATAATGGTACTTTAACTTGAAAATGGAGCCTAATGGTTCAGGTTATTTTAAGAGTTCATGGAAATGGCATTTATTTGATTTTTTTCATGATATTCACTATTTCAAATTCGCATAATTTAAACTCCCATAAAAAGAGAGGAGAGTGTATCACCAATGAACTTACCTTGTCCAAATCCAAATGCTCCATAAATGCCAAGGTAATAATCCCTGGTGTATGGATCATTACTCTCTTCTTCAGACCATACACCCAACCATACAGCTGAACCAACAATACACATCTGGCATATAATGTTGAATACCAGAGTCATTGCAACATATCTCAGGCCTACAGCACTAAGGTAATACTTGTACACGCCAAGTTGTACCTTGAATATCAAAGAGAAAGTGGTTAATATATTACATGGTAAATAATACAGATTTAGTAAATTACTTAGTGTGTGTGTGTGTGTGTAAATTTCATTTTTACTTGTCTATTTTCGTTTAATGTATATAATTAAACATGAATGTCTAGCAATGATCTCCCTCTCCTAAATACATTAATTTATCGTAATATTATAGATCATTCTGATTTGTTTTTCAATATTAATTCACCATTATACATACAGTATATTATACAGCATTATACATGCAGTGGTCACCCCCTTGGGGGGAGTTCCCAGAGGGAGGGAGGTGTCAGAGCTATAGATAGATAGATAGACATATATTTATATAGGTATTCTCCACCCTTGTCTGTATAGGAGTTTGTATACAGACTTGTGTATTTTTTCTCTCTCTGATAATGAATAACATAACCCTGTGAATACATTACTTTAGTGGTTATTAATGAAGGGCTCAGTGTAAAATGAAGTGGTATATACAAGTATTTATTCACATGTATATCCAAGGGCTATAGTAATTTTATCCTATATAAACAATTAAATATATATTATATTTTATTTAACACATACCTTGCCAGTCATAGCTTTTTCTTTCTTTATTAATGTTTCTCCAATTTTCTCACTGTTCTTGCTTCCTTCTGAGGTCTGTGTTAACGGTGGCAAAGTTTCATTCTCACTTGCTCTCTTGTTTCTGCCATATCTAATAAAAAACATAATTATTACACTACAGTATATGCTATAAAAAATTGTCTTATATTCTAAATAAACAAAAAACAAAATCAAAACTACCAGACTCACCATACACAATCATTAAATACTTCTATATACAGTATTCACTATTTTTTATTTAAATAATATATCACAGATTAAAAATTATAATAATCTGTGCATTTGTATTTGCAAGTGTGTGTGTGTGTGTGTGTGTGTGTGAGTGTGTGTGTGTGTGTGTGTGTGTGTGTGTGTGTGTGTGTGTGTGTGTGCGTGTGTGTGTGTGTGTGTGTGTGTGTGAGTGCGTGCGTGCGTGCGTGTGTGTGTTATCATCCACTAACTTGGCATCTCCGTGAACTATGCTGTCACTTTCACTTTCTTTTCTGTGACGAATGAGTTGTCTCTCCACCACTTCTCTCCCTAATGAACTCTCCAACTCCTGCTTCAACTCTCCCAAATCTGTTCACAATAAACACACAAATATTTAATCCCTTGTCAGTCCATGTCAGACAAATATTTAATCCCTTGTCAGTCCATGTCAGACAAATATTTAATCCCTTGTCAGTCCATGTCAGACAAATATTTAATCCCTTGTCAGTCCATGTCAGACAAATATTTAATCCCTTGTCAGTCCATGTCAGACAAATATTTAATCTCTTGTCAGTTATAATCAGACAAATATTTAATCCTATGTCAGTCCATGTCAGACAAATATTTAATCTGTTGTCAGTCCATGTCAGACAAATATTTAATCCCTTGTCAGTCCATGTCAGACAAATATTTAATCCCTTGTCAGTCCATGTCAGACAAATATTTAATCTGTTGTCAGTCCATGTCAGACAAATATTTAATCCCTTGTCAGTCCATGTCAGACAAATATTTAATCTCTTGTCAGTCCATGTCAGACAAATATTTAATCTCTTGTCAGTTATAATCAGACAAATATTTAACCGTTTGTGAATCAATACATATTTGTTTATCTACAACTGCTAGGCCAGACAGCTTGAGAAACTTCAACAACAACAACAACAACAACAACATTTCATCTACCAGTGTGATTTTACTTACAAACAACAACAACAACAACCACAACTACAACAAATATTTCTACCGTACAATAAACTACTCACCATCCACATCTTCATTAGGAGATGCAAGATACTGGAGTAGAAAGTCTTGAAATGGTCCCTTTTTGGCGAGTAGTTGTTGATAATTACCTTGTTCTGATATCACTCCATCCTTCAGTACTACAATGTTATCAACTTGTGGTAGGTATGTTAAACCGTGAGTCACTAACAATCTGGTCTGGTAAATTAAACTTATATTATAATTAAGGAAATACATACAACTCAATTATTTAATATTATCATTAAATTTAGGGGGTGGGGGAAAGGCTTAGGGGGAGTTTGGGGGGTGCGGAAATAGGGGGACAGGCTTGGGGTGGGTAGAAAGCCTGTCGCCCTATTCTGACACCCCCCAAGCCTGTCCCCTACTCCTGCACCCCTTTAAAGAGAACTCATAATAATAGTAAATAATATTATTACAATGACAACTATCACCAAGTTCAAAGAGATTATTTGGTATGAACACAAGCTGCAGAGTGACAGAAACAAATTAAGTTATGTACAGTTGGAGACATGAATGGGTGGTACAGCCCAGGTGAAATATACTTGTCCCATTTGAGTAACCATTGTGTGTCTATTATCAGGTAGTTGCATTTTATTACCATCCTCAATACTGACTTCTGCCCCTGATGTCTCCTATTTGGCACTAAGGAACAAACACACACACACACACACACCATCCTCAATACTGACTTCTGCCCCTGATGTCTCCTATTTGGCACTAAGGAACTTGATATTGGGAGAAATTGACCATCTTTCACTTGGGCTGTACCTCAAATTCCTATGTCCAACTGTACATTAGGATTAAATAATATGATTAAACTATAAATAATATTACAAATGACTCGGTGCAGCATAAAGTTATCTAACGTTACAAATACATAATTATATGTTTTCTAACCTTTTTGTTAAGTTGTCCTTGTGGTCCAATAACGTGATTAAAGATGTGTTTACCTACATGTGCATCAACAGCACTGAGAGGATCATCTAACAAGTAAACATCAGCATCAGCAAAGACAGCACGGGCCAAACTCACTCGTTGTTTCTGTCCACCACTAAGGTTGATACCCTGACAATATAAACAGTAAATAAGGGGGGGGGGGGATTAGGGGACAGGCTTGGGGGGGAATTTGGGGGTGTGGGATTAGGGGACAGGCTTGGGGGGGAATTTTTGTATTATCTTGTCGTGTTGTTTCCTGGCATTACTTTGGAGGAATCACTGCACTCATATACACCAAAAAATACAGTACAGTACATAATTACACTCTCCTCTCTTTTTATGGGAGTTTAAATTATGCGAATTTGAAATAGTGCGTATCATGAAAAAAATTAAATAAATGCAATTTACATGAACTCTTAAAATAACCTGAACCATTAGGCTCCATTTTCAAGTTAAAGTACCATTATTTCTTATGGAAATGTACAATTTACTTTATGCAAAATTCACTTTATGCGACACAACCCTTCACCAACCTATAATGTAATAAAAAAAGAGCACAGAGTGTACAGTTGCCAAAAAAGGTATTGCGACAAATCTTGATAGAACTTTAACCCTAGTAATATCCACAACTATTTGTAAGGATTATAAGCATGTATAACAGAAGGAAATATACATATCCTTCTGTAATACATACTTATAATCCCTACAGACAACTATGGACATTAATATATTTAATGTTGTATCAATAGTTGTTGCAATACCTTTTTTGGCAACTGTACATATAACATCTCCACCAAGCAACTCACCTTCTCCCCAATTTCTGTCTGGTCTCCTGCAGGCAATACATCCAGATCAGATGACAAGGCACAGGATTTAATACACTGTTCATATCTTGTGTTATCCTTGGGTTGATTAAACAGTATATTATTTTCCAAGGTGGCATTTTGTATCCAAGCTTCCTGAGGAACATATGCCACATTTCCCTAACAAGGAAACACGGTTATTAAGATGGACTCAATCAATACTTTATAATATTCTTAGTTCTCAATAAGAAATAAACATGGCATTAAGTTATACTGAATCAATACTTCATACTCACTTTAACATTGACCTTGCCAGCCTGACATTCCATTTCTCCCAGTATGGCTGAACAGAGTGAAGATTTGCCAGCACCTACACTGCCTACTACAGCAATCAGCGATCCTTCAGTAATGTGTAGATTAATATTATGTAGAGTTGCTGAGGTGGTGTGTGTGTGTGTGTGTGTGTGTGTGTTCTTGTCTCCCTCGTCGTCGGCACCCCAAGCGAATGTTCCATTTTCAATCACCACTGGTTTGCCTGTGAATGCAACAAAAAGCAGGAAATTATAATACACTTAAGAGGGTGTGGGAGTAGGGGACAGGCTTGGGGGGGGGACTGGAGGGGTGCGGGAATAGGGAGACAGGCTTGGGGGGGACTGGGGGGGTGCGGGAATAGGGGGACAGGCTTGGGGGGGGACTGGGGGGGTGCAGGAATAGGGGGACAGGCTTGGGGGGGGGACTGGAGGGGTGCGGGAATAGGGGGACAGGCTTGGGGGGGGGGACTGGAGGGGTGCGGGAATAGGGGGACAGGCTTGGGGGGGGGGACTGGAGGGGTGCGGGAATAGGGGGACAGGCTTGGGGGGGGGGACTGGAGGGGTGCGGGAATAGGGGGACAGGCTTGGGGTGGGTAGAAAGCCTGTCCCTTATTATTTCTGTGTGTTTGTCAATAATAATGTTCACTTACTTTCAGTGTTATTTCAGTGTTATTTCTGAGTGTTTTGTTAATAATAACGGTCACTTACTTTCTGTGTTATTTCTGTGTGTTTTTCCATGTTATTTTTTTTTTTTTTTTAATAATAACGTACACTTACTTTCTGTGTGTTTTACCGTGTTATTTTATTTTATTTTTTTTAATAATAACGTACACTTACTTTCTGTGTTGTTCCGTGTGACACAGTTCGGGTCGAGTTCGTCTGCATTCATGAATTTGTTGATGCGCTTCAGAGATACGTTAGCCTGGACGACGAAAATAAAAAAATGTAATAAAAATGTAATAAAAATGTAATAAAATGTAATGTAATAAAAATGTAATAAAATGTAATGCAATAAAAATGTAATAAAATGTAATAAAAATGTAATAAAATGTAATGTAATAAAATGTAATAAAAATGTAATATAAATGTAATAAAATGTAAACAACTGTAACTCTATTTAATCATGACTTATCAAATTATTATATAAAACTATTGCACCTTAAGATAAATATGTATTACAATATACTACTATTATTACTACTACTACTACTACTATTACTACTACTACTACTATTACTACTACTACTACTATTACTACTACTACTACTACTACTACTACTACTACTACTATTACTACTACTACTACTATTACTACTACTACTACTATTACTACTACTACTACTACTACTATTAATACTACTACTACTATTACTACTATTACTACTACTACTACTATTACTACTACTACTACTACTATTACTACTACTACTACTATTATTACTACTACTACTATTACTGTACTGTATACTAAATGGGTTAAACAAGAAATACATTTTAGGTAATATATTTTTGGTACATTGAAGTGTCTTAATTCCTCCAAAGTATGTCAGGAAACAACAACATAAATAAATAAATAAATAAATAAATAAATCACCGTACAGTCGACAGCAGAAGTTACGACTTTATTTGAACATTATTATTATTTATTCATTATTTATTTATGGACGCGTATTTTTGCTTCCGACCCTTACCTTACCTGACGTTAATTAATTAGTGGACTTACCTGTACCATACTGGATATAAGTAGTGGTAACATAACAAAGGGGAAGCGTAACAGATTGAAGAGGGAGAGTGACACAAAGGCTATATTTGCATCCAACACGTTATCAGGAGACAAATAAACAAACGTGGCAAAACTCGCTAACGATACCTGTAAAGAAATAAAACTTCATTATAATATGTAACGTCAAAACTTCATTATAATATGTAATGTCAAAACTTCATTATAATATGTAATGTCAAAACTTCATTATAATATGTAATGTCAAAATATATATAATAATTCAAACATTATAAACAAGGTATATATAATAATAAACAAGGTATATATAATAATAAACAAGCTATATATAATAATAAACAAGATATATATAATAATAAACAAGCTATATATAATAATAAACAAGTACTAACCAAAAAAGGTGTACAACTCCATATAAAGTTTGTCCCTGCCATCATGTAAGCTGACTGTCGTAATAATTTGATTTCTTTCCCTCGAACTTCCCTTACTTGTGTTTCAAAGGCTGACTCCCATCCATACAACTTCAGTACCTATTGGGGAATACATGGGATGAAATTGTGGATACAAGTATTTATTATATAATTAGTATATCCAAAGTTTTACAATATATACATAATTATTTCTTACCTTAATGCCATTCAGTATTTCATTCATTATTCTGATTCTGTATTTATTAATTTGTATATTCAAGGTCAACAATACATAATTATTTCTTACCTTAATTATTCTGATTCTGTATTTATTAATTTGTATATCTAAGGTCAACAATACATAATTATTTCTTACCTTAATTATTCTGATTCTGTATTTATTAATTTGTATATTCAAGGTCAACAATACATAATTATTTCTTACCTTGATTATTCTGATTCTGTATTTATTAATTTGTATATCCAAGGTCTATGATACATAATTCTTTCTTACCTTAATGCCATTCAATATTTCATTCATTATTCTGATTCTGTATTTATTAATTTGTATATCTAAGGTCAACAATACATAATTCTTTCTTACCTTAATACCATTCAATATTTCATTCATTATTCTAATTCTGTTGTCTTTACATTTCATTTGTTTAACTTCCAACACTTTGTTTCTGTTGGCTACTAATCCATTGATGGGAATCAGTGCCACCATTACAGCCAGACCTGCCAACACTGACGGACCTGAGGGGTAAATAATACACAATACAGTACAACATTACTTACTCTACATTAAACTTAGCACATTAAACATTAAACATTTGACATTAAACTTAGCACATTAAACATTAAACATTTGACATTAAACTTAGCACATTAAACATTAAACTTAGCACATTAAACATTAAACATTTGACATTAAACTTAGCACATTAAACATTAAACTTAGCACATTAAACATTAAACTTAGCACATTAAACATTAAACTTTAGTACATTTTAATAATTATATCCTTTCATTATTTTATTCTACATTCAATTTAGCACATGATAATAATTACATAATATATTGTTTCATCACAAGCTTCGTAAATCACTTTATATAATTATACTATAAACCCAGCGAATATACAGTACAATGAATAAATATTTGTTGTTGTTATTGTTGTTGTTGTTGTTGTTGTTGCTCAAGGTGTCTGGCCGAGCAGACCCCGATAAATATTTATAATCAACATCTTTTCATTTAACACTCAGTCACTCATTATGGGGGTGTGGGAGTAGGGGACAGGCTTGGGGGGGGGGGGGTGCGGGAATAGGGGGACAGGCTTGGGGTGCGTAGAAAGCCTGTTCCCCTATTTCCGCACCCTCCTAACCCCCCAACCCCCCCCCCAAGACTGTCCCCCTACTCCCGCACCCCCCCAAGCCTGTCCCCTTCTCCCACACCCCCTTTACCCAGCCTTCTGTTATTTATTACCATACTGTACACACTAAGTCATTTACTGAGTATCTGTTATATGGATTTATTCACTTTATAATTAGGGAATATCAAATCTGTCCCTCTCCCCAAACTTTTAAAATAATTAAATGTATTATCAATTTGTCATTCACTCACCTAACATGCCCCACAGAAAGTAGAGTGCCAATGCTATCTGTAAGGGTGCCGACCAGATCATGTTGATATAAGTAGCAATGTCCATGAAGCGTTGGGCATCGACGGACATTAAGTTCACTATCTCACCCACGGTCGACTCTTTCCTGGCACTGTTGGATATCCTTAGTGCCTGTTGGGGTATAGACACACAGATGGGTACAGTGAGGAAAGGGAAGGGAAGGAAGGGAAGGGGAAGGGAAGGAGGGAAGGGGAGAGGAAGGAAGGGGAGAGGAAGGAAGGGAAGGGAAGGTAAGGTATGGGAAGGGAAGGTATGGGAAGGGAGGGAAGGTGAGAGGAAGGAAGGGAAGGTGAGGGAAGGGAAAGGAAGGGAGGGGAAGGGAAGGGAAGGGAAGGGAAGGGGAAGGGAAGGGGAATAATATACACACAGTTGGATAAAGTGAGGAATGGGAAGGGAAGGAGAATACTATACATAATGGCATGGAAGAAAGGAGAAATGAAATAATAAAAAAAGTAAATATATTGTGTGATGTGAGATATTAGGAAAGGAACTTATTTGTTGCCAACTTCATTAGATAGATAATGAAAAATCTACCCTAATTATCTAAAAAGGATATATTATATACCAAAATATTTGTTAAAGATTTGTAAAGTTGCCAAAAAAGGTATTGCAACAACTATTGATACAACATTAAATATATTAATGTCCATAGTTGTTTGTAGGGATTATAAGTATGTATTACAGAAAGATATGTATATTTCCTTCTGTTATACATGCTTATAAGTATGTATTACAGAAGGATATGTATATTTCCTTCTGTTATACATGCTTATAAGTATGTATTACAGAAGGATATGTATATTTCCTTCTGTTATACATGCTTATAAGTATGTATTACAGAAGGATATGTATATTTCCTTCTGTTATACATGCTTATAAGTATGTATTACAGAAGGATATGTATATTTCCTTCTGTTATACATGCTTATAAGTATGTATTACAGAAGGATATGTATATTTTCTTCTGTTATACATACTTATAGTCCATACAAATAGCTGTGGATATTACTAGGGTTAAAGTTCTATCAAGATTTGTCGCAATACCTTTTTTGGCAACTGTACGGAAGCCTATTTACGACATCAACCAAACAACCCACCCAAAGTGGCGTTTACCTTTCTGTACACGGCGGAGATGATTCCCGTGCGTACCTGAAGACCAATAACCCTCATCCTCTTGAAGTAATGCCCCAATAAGAAGGATTGTAATAGTGTACATAACAGTAACAATACACTATAAGCATATCCGTGCCAGAAGGGAGGAGGCATTTCACTCTCATCCTCAACAAAGTTAATCAGTGCACTGCAAAAATGGAAATAAACTTGTACATATCATTAACCTCCATATAAAATGATTATATTAAAAAACTAAACTTGTACATACAGAACATTTACCTCCATATAAGATGATTATAATTTAGCACTTACAATACTTTCCTTTTAACAGAGGCTGAGTAATAAATCATTTAGTCTGTATAGTAATGAATAAATATTGGCCTGGGTAAACATTTGGTCACCTATAATGAGTGTAAACAAAAGAATATATATTCATTGTATATCAAATATGAGGCTCCCGCCGCGAGAGGGCTGTAAGCGCCACCCGACTAGTTTTGAGAAAAACGCGCTCAAAGTTTCCTTATGATTACACCATTGAAAACGGTCAGAAGGGGGATCTATTATATACCATTGGAATCGCCTTCTTCTTTTTGGCCATGTAATTTATATTCCTTAATATCAAGTTTTGTGCGTGTGGCGGCGTGTGGAAGACATGGTGGCAGAATTGGATGGGCGTGAAAGGCGTGAATGGGAGAAAAAGTGACGCTTGTCTGAAGCGGTGTATGTATGTGTGCAGCTGCTTTCCCGCCAGCATTGTTCAACCAGTTCCTCAGAATTCCTCAGAATTCATAGTCAATGTTTCTTAAAGATTCGATCACTATAGGAAAATCTGACTTTTAGTCTCTTTTTATAACTAATATGCATTGACATTGATGTATTTATCTCTTACAAGTGTATTAGTGTCTATTCCTTATTGTTTTCAATATTGGTTTGCAATAATTAATCCATTAATATAGGGAAATTGATGGAATCACGAACGAAAACATTGGACTTTAAATCGCACGTGTGGATCATCAGCTGGCGGGAGGACTCATTGGCTAGAGCTATGGCCGCTCCCTATACTCTGCGCTGATTGGTGCCCGCGCTGCCTCGTCGCCTCTGGAGATAGCTCTGTCTGGCGGCGGAGCGAGAACTTCATTTTGAGCAACTTTAGGCCTTGTTGTACCCATCCAGATGGTCGATTTTGCCTATGACACCACTTCCACATGAATTCTATGCCCTTTTAGCAACCGGATCCGTGCCTAACTCAATTTTTTCAAATTTGTCGCTTACATCCCTCTCGCGGCGGGAGCCTCATATAACCACAGTACTTATTAATAGTTATTAATACAGAAGTTATTAATACAGTAGTTATCAATACAGTAGTTATTAATACAGCAGTTATTAATACAGTTAAAAATACAGTTATTAATACATTTAATAATACAGTTATTAATAGAGAAGTAATGACATAAACATCAAACCTGAGTATTTGTGGACTGATATACTGAACAATATCATGTGAGAGTTTCATCAGAGCTCCCCACAGGAAGGAAGACAGGAAGGTACGAATCATTGTTGGTAATATAGAGAGGTAATGATGTTTGTCTCCAGCTACACCTGATACTGATACTTCACCTCCATCATTATTGAAGCTGGCGTATGTACGAGATTCACCACGTCTGTAGAATATATGATGTTAATATTATAAACATTTAAATACATAAGCTGTCTGTAGATTATATTACACTCTCCTCTTTTTTTATTACATTATAGGTTGATGAAGGGTTGTGTCGCATAAAGTGAATTTTGCATAAAGTAAATTGTACATTTCCATAAGAAATAATGGTACTTTAACTTGAAAATGGAGCCTCCTTGTACATGTTATTTTAAGAGTTCCTGTAAATTGCATTTATTTAATTTTTTTCATGATACGCACTATTTCAAATTTGCATAAAAAGAGAGGAGTGTATGTGAATATTATAAACATTTAAATATTATCTATTATTTAAACTGGCATAGGTACCAGATTCACCACATCTGTAGATTATACGTGAATATTATAAACATTTAAATATTATCCATTACTAAAGCTGTGAATAAGGGGTATGGAAATACGGGGACAGGCTTGGGGGGGTGTTGGGAGTAGGGGACAGGCTTGGGGGGGTTAAGGGGTGTGTGGGAATAGGAGACAGGCTTGGGGGGGGGGTTTAGGGGGGTTTTGGGAGTAGGGGACAGGCTTGGGGAGCTTTGAACATTAATAAGTTATACATTACCCAAAATTGTTCCAGAATTTCCTGAGAGCATGAAAATACACAACCAAAAATACAATTCAACTTCCACAACGGTTGTATAAATTATAATATGTTGAATTGTTAACTTTTAAACATAATTACATAATCAAAACTCCAAAATTTTACGACAAAGATATTGATCTAACTCTTTCCAAATATACTCTGCTCTTTTTTATTACATTATAGGTTGGTGAAGGGTTGTGTCGCATAAAGTGAATTTTGCATAAAGTAAATTGTACATTTCCATAAGAAATAATGGTACTTTAACTTGAAAATGGAGCCTCCTTGTTCAGGTTATTTTAAGAGTTCATGTAAATTGCATTTATTTAAATTTTTTCATGATACGCACTATTTCAAATTCCCATAATTTAAACTCACATAAAAAGAGAGGAGAATGTATAAATAAACACTATGGAAACCAACTCTGTAACACCAACACTGAGGCCCGTAGTTTAAAAAAAATTGAGGGCCCTTACTGGAGCTCTATGAACCCTCCAAAATAATCCAGGCCACAAAACCCTTCAGTGTTTCTAATAGGGAATCTGTTGCCTGGAGTTGTTTGGAGAATTCATGGAGCTCCAGTAAGGGCCCTCAAATATTTTAAAACTACGGGTGTTAAAAATAAAAAAAATAATCAGAGCTGCTCGGCCAGACAAGTTGAGAACTTCAACAACAACAACAACAACAATTAAAAATAATAATTGTTGATATATTGGGTGTATATTCAACTCACTTTTTACCCACTTAAAACAACAAAAACTAAAAGTAATAATAATAATAATAATAAAAATAATAATAATTTAAAACAACAAAAACTAAAAATAATAATAATAATTGATATATAGGATGTATTTTCAACTTACTTAAATGCCTTGGCCGTGGTCTTTCTCCAGTTTTCATCCCATTTAGCGACTATATCACATGATGTGTTTTGAGGGGTGAGGTCCCATAGGTGTGTGTGTTCCAGGGGGGTACGGTAGCCTCGCCAAATCAGGGCATTGAACCAAGAGAAGGTGAGGTGATTGAGGAACGATGAACACAACTCTGGACTGTGGTTCTATGAGAGGGGCAAAGAAACAGTCAGAAAAACAAATAATGAAATATGAGGTACACTCTCCTCTCTTTTTATACGAGTTTAAATTATGCGAATTTGAAATAATAATATTTTACTGTCTGCCTGTCAACAAACTACACTCTCCTTTCTTTTTATGTGAGTTTAAATTATGTGAATTTGAAATAGTGCGTATCATGAAAAAAATTAAATAAATGCAATTTACATGAACTCTTAAAATAACCTGAACCATTAGGCTCCATTTTCAAGTTAAAGTACCATTATTTCTTATGGAAATGTACAATTTACTTTATGCAAAATTCACTTTATGTGACACAACCCTTCACCAACCTATAATGTAATAAAAAGAGAGCACAGTGTATAAAATACAAAACAGCAGCAAATACATAGATAGATAAGTGTGATTACCTTGCCTCGTGGTGTGTCAAGATGGAGAGGTGTATTGTCAGCAAAACAGTTGAGTATAAACATGAATACAACCAACACATAATAAATCAGGTACGATATAAAGTACATCCTTCCCACAGCTGGTAACTGTAACAACAATAAAACACCATAAGTTCAGTAAATAATTTTGTATGTATGTTAAGGAATAAGTAAGTAATTTTGTATGTATGTTAAGGAATAAGTAAGTAATTTTGTATGTATGTATGTATGTATGTATGTTAAGGAAAAAATACAATATAAAGTACATCCTTCCCACAGCTGGTAACTGTAACAACAATAAAATACCATAAGTTCAGTAAATAATTTTGTATGTATGTTAAGGAATAAGTAAGTAATTTTGTATGTATGTATGTATGTATGTATGTTAAGGAAAAAATACAATATAAAGTACATCCTTCCCACAGCTGGTAACTGTAACAACAATAAAAACACCATAAGTTCAGTAAATAATTTTGTATGTATGTTAAGGAATAAGTACGGTAAATAACTTTGTATGTATGTATGTATGTATGTTAAGGAAAAAATACAATATAGAGTGAATAGTTTACACTGCTGGTATTAATTAAAACAAGAATAAAACACAAGTCTAGTAAATAACTTTGTATGTAGTAAATTAAAAGATGGTAGTTAATGTGTGTGTGTGTGTGTGTGTGTGTGTTATTGTTTTAAGTAGTGTGTAGCTGCTTGTATTAAATTAAAAGATGGTAGTTAATGTGTGTGTGTGTTATTGTTTTAAGTAGTGTGTAGCTGCTTGTATTAAATTAAAAGATGGTATGTGTGTGTGTGTGTGTGTGTGTGTGTGTTATTGTTTAAGTAGTGTGTAGCTGCTTGTATTAAATTAAAAGATGCTATGTGTGTGTGTGTGTGTGTTATTGTTTTAAGTAGTGTGTAGCTGCTTGTAGTAAATTAAAAGATGGTAGTTAACCTATTTATTGTAAAGTTTATCATCTAAAGAACAGAGGAAAGCCGTCAAACTCTTACATGAGTTACCCCTATATATATGGATGATTATATTTGACCACAACTGTACCTCCTTGTCCCTTAATTAATCACTAGCCTAAAATGTGCTATGTGTATGATTATATTTGACCACAACTGTACTTCCTTGTCCCTTAATTACTAACCTAAGATGTGCTATGTGTATGATTATATTTGACCACAACTGTACCTCCTTGTCCCTTAATTACTATCTTAGGCCTTACCTGAGTTACTGGTGGTGTAAGATGTCCTATAAACTCTGGCAGACCACACACCAACACAGCTAACCAGAAGAAGAACACACATACTGAGGTTTGTTGGCCACGATGACGACCAACCAATACAAACACAAACTGAAGCACCTGGTCAAATAAAATAGTGTAAAAATATTGTTGTGATAACTTTACATTACACTCTCCTCTCTTTTTATGTGAGTTTAAATTATGCGAATTTGAAATAATAATATTTTACTGTCTGCCTGTCAACAAACTACACTTTCCTTTCTTTTTATGTGAGTTTAAATTATGTGAATTTGAAATAGTGCGTATCATGAAAAAAATTAAATAAATGCAATTTACATGAACTCTTAAAATAACATGAACAAGGAGGCTCCATTTTCAAGTTAAAGTACCATTATTTCTTATGGAAATGTACAATTTACTTTATGCAAAATTCACTTTATGCGACACAACCCTTCACCAACCTATAATGTAATAAAAAAAAGAGCAGAGTATATTTAAAAATAAATAAAAATAGTAAGATATGTATTCCTTCAGACACTTTTATTCATATAGTAAAATATATATTCCTTCAGATACTCTTATTTATATAGTAAGATATGTATTCCATCAGGTAATTTATTTATGATATACGACTTACAAAGGTAATGGAGAGAAGGAGTGGTGTGAGGAAATGAACCCCGTAAACCTCTTCACCCAAACTCCATTGATGGACGGAATAAAACAACTCCACAAGTTCCAACACTATTAATAATGTAGAACCTACCTGAAACATTATATATTGCATAAATAATGATGATGATGAATGATGATGATGATAATGATAATGATGATGATAAAAATAATGATGATAGGTTTTTCTGACATAAACCCATCTATTATGAAAAGTATAAAAAGTAAAAGAGTAATTGAGAGAGAGTGAATTATTATTATTATTATTATTTGGGGTAATATATATTTTAATCTAGAATATACAGTACAGTAGTAGTAATAAAATTGCTTACAATCTTTGAAACATTGAGACAAGTTCAGTTATTATATTTTTGAAGTAAATAATGTGTAGGTTCTGACACAAACCTATCTATAAGGCATAGAATATAATAATCTGTGTGTGTGTGTGTGTGTGTGTGTGTGTGTGTGTGTGTGTGTGTGTGTGTGTGTGTGTGTGTGTGTGTGTGTGTGTGAAGTAATAGTGTGAGGGTATTCAGTGTGTGTGTGTGTGTGTGTGTGTGTGTGTGTGAAGTAATAGTGTGAGGGTATTCGGTGTGTGTGTGTGTGTGTGTGTGTGAAGTAATAGTGTGAGGGTATTCAGTGTGAGTGTGTGTGTGTGTGTGTGAGGGTATTCGGTGTGTGTGTGTGTGTGATTAAATAGTAGTAAAACGTAATAAAATAGCTTACAATCTTGGAAACATTGAGCCATGACCAAGGAATGTGTTTATCTCGACTGGAGAGTAACAGATGAGTTTCTAAAGGTGACAATAACCACAAGACTCCACAAGGTATCCAAACCAATATAGTACTTTCAAAACATGGTGTCAATTTGGGGTTGTCCGTATACCAGGTTAAGTTACCATCCTGTTAAACATAAAATAGAGTTACATTAGATTAGGTTAGGTTAGGTTAGGTTAGTGTCCTGTTAAAGATAAAATAAAGTTAGATTATTTGTACAATATTATACATACCATTTTATATATATATATTTATTTTGTAAACTTTATTATTAAGTTAGCATCCTGTTAAAAATAAAATATAGTTAGATTATACAATATTATAAATTACAAATATTATAAATAATATAAATAATAAATATCAAAAATTTATTTTGTAAACTGTATTATTAAGTTAGCATCCTGATAAAGATAAAATATAGTTAGATTATACAATATTATAAATACCATATATATACTGTATACTATACATATTTTGTAAACTGTACAATTATTTAGGGTTATATATATATAATCCTGTTAAACACAAATATAGTTAGCTTATACAATATTATAAACACCATATAATACAGTCTACAGTATATATATATATTTTGTAAACTGTACAATTATTAAAATTTTAGGGTGTTATATAATTCACTTTTGTTACATTGGAGTGCCTTGATTCCTCCAAAGTATGTCAGGAAACTACAGCACCGGATAAACAAACAAAAAATGAAGAAAAAAACAGAAAGAAAGGAGGGACAGAGAGAAAGAAAATAGAAGGAAAGGAGGGACAGAGAGAAAGAAATAGAAGGAAAGGAGGAACAGAGAAAGAAAATAGAAGGAAAGGAGGGACAGAGATAAAGAAAATAGAAGGAAAGGAGGGACAGAGAAAGAAATAGAAGGAAAGGAGGGACAGAGAAAGAAATAGAAGGAAAGGAGGGACAGAGAAAGAAAATAGAAGGAAAGGAGGGACAGAGATAAAGAAAATAGAAGGAAAGGAGGGACAGAGAAAGAAATAGAAGGAAAGGAGGGACAGAGAAAGAAATAGAAGGAAAGGAGGGACAGAGAAAGAAATAGAAGGAAAGGAGGGACAGAGAAAGAAATAGAAGGAAAGGAGGGACAGAGAAAGAAAATAGAAGGAAAGGAGGGACAGAGAGAAAGAATATAGAAGGAAAGGAGGGACAGAGAGAAAGAAATAGAAGGAAAGGAGGGACAGAGAGAAAGAAATAGAAGGAAAGGAGGGACAGAGAGAAAGAAAATAGAATGAAAGGAGGATAAATGAGAAAGAAATAAAAACTAAACAAAATGAAACAACAACTCCTCCGTTTGAATACAATGGGTTATTTTTTATGACCTTGAAGTAAATTTGCTGACACATTATTCTGCTGCTACTCCTACTACTACCATTGTGTGTGTGTGTGTGTGTGTGTGTGTGTATGTATGTGTGTGTGTGTGTTGTGTGTGTGTGAGTGTATGTGTGTGAGTGTGTGTGTGTGTGTGTGAGTGTATGTGTGTGTGTGTGTGTGTGTGTGTGTGTGTGTTGTGTGTGTGTGAGTGTATGTGTGTATGTGTGTGTGTTGTGAGTGTGTTTGTATGTGTGTGTGTGTGTCTATGTCTATGTAAAGGTTTGGACGCCCCTTTGTATCCTAGCTAATCCCTTTCTCTCCTACCATTGTGTGTTGATTGGCCTTGATAATATGTATGTGTGTGTGTGTGTGTGTGTGTGTATGTATGTGTGTTGTTTCTATGTCTATGTAAGGGTTTGGACACCCCATTGTACCCTAGCCACTCCCTTCCTCTGTGATGTCTGTAGTGATGTGGGGCATTACTTTAAGGGGGGCTGGAGTAGGGGACAGGCTTGGTTGGGGGGTTAGGGGTGTGTGGGAGTAGGGGACAGGCTTGGTTGGGGGGTTAGGGGTGTGTGGGAGTAGGGGGACAGGCTTAGTGGGGGAGGTTTAGGGTGTGTGGGAGTAGGGGGACAGGCTTGGGGGGGGGGTTAGGGTGTGTGGGAGTAGGGGACAGGCTTGGAGGGGGTTTAGGGGGTGTGGGAGTAGGGGGACAGGCTTGGGGTGAGGTAGAAAGACTGTCCCCCTATTCCCGCACCCCCCAGAGCCTGTCCCCCTATTCTCACACCCACTTAATTGTTTTAAAATTAGCCTGACCTGACCTGACCTGACCTAACCTAGACCACAGCAGACTACCTGGACCAGTAAATTTACATAAAACCTATGTATACCAAATTGTAACTATTAGTATCATTATCCACTATTTTGGACTATTCTAACACACTTTTTATCTATGGTGTTTCTCTCGGAAATGCCTCGTTTTACAAACATGATTTGGAAACTAGTCTGACCTGACCTAGACCACAGCAGACTACCTGGACCTAACCTGGACAAACTACCTGGACCTAACCTGTACACTGGGCAGACTACCGGGACCTAACCTGGACAAACTACCTGGACCTAACCTGTACACTGGGCAGACTACCGGGACCTAACCTGGACAAACTACCTGGACCTAACCTGTACACTGGGCAGACTACCTGGACAAACTACCTGGACCTAACCTGTACAAACTACCTGGACCTAACCTGTACACTGGGCAGACTACCGGGACCTAACCTGGACAAACTACCTGGACCTAACCTGGGCAGACTACCTGGACCTAACCTGGGCAGACTACCTGGACCTAACCTGGGCAGACTACCTGGACCTAACCTGGGCAGACTACCTGGACCTAACCTGTACAGACTACCTGGACCTAACCTGGGCAGACTACCTGGACCTAACCTGTACAAACTACCTGGACCTAACCTGTACAAACTACCTGGACCTAACCTGGACAAACTACCGGGACCTAACCTGTACACTGGGCAGACTACCGGGACCTAACCTGGACAAACTACCGGACCTAACCTGGGCAGACTACCTGGACCTAACCTGGGCAGACTACCTGGACCTAACCTGGGCATGTTAGGTCCAGGTAGTCTGCCTTGGGTCCTGGTCAGGTCAGGTCAGGTCAGGTCAGGTCAGGGTAAATAAGTAATCTCGTCAACAATGAATAGAACAAGTGTGTGTGTGTGTGTGTGTGTATGTATATGGTCAACAATGAATAGAACAAGTAAATATATACATGACAACATATGTATAAAATATGTGAACAATACACGTGGAACTCTTATGTAAAATTACCGATAAACTATTTGTTTACACAATATTATTATTTATCAGCATCACTACTTTATTCCTCAAAGACACAAAGAAATAAAAAACAAACAATATTATATAAGGTATAATTATGTAAACAATAAATAACTAAATAAAAGTAGTAGACTGAAGATGTTCTAATTCACCCATAAAGGAGATCCTCCACAGAAGCCAAACAAAGGTCCTTCCTCCTCTGTGTCCATGACGTAACTAAACTTATCCCAGCCCCCAGGACCCAGCAGCTGGGAGCCAGCCAGTGATGCCAAGTTGCCAACACCTTGAGATTTCTTCGCCCTACACCAGTGGTTCCCAACCTGGGGGAAATTTGGATGTTTCAGGGGGGAAATTCTAGTCTGGAATTAAAATTCTGGAAATTATCAGTAGTTATGTAACGCCCGGGAGATGGTATAGTTAACCTTGGAGATATTTTTTTCCAACGCTCAAATGAAGCGGTTACTGATTCGTGATTAAAGATATAATTTGCTCTTGTATTGCTCACATGTAGTTTACAGTGGAATTTTTCACCTAATTTGGTTGGGGACATTCTTGGCTTCATTATAGGGTAGAGCTCTTAATTGTAGTTAAACCACGGGCTGGGATCAAATTGTCAATAATTAGGTTGGCAACACTGGTACATGAAGGGGGAAATCTGGATGGTTGAATTAGGTGCATGGGGAAATTACAGAAAAAAGGTTGGGAACCACTGCCCTACACAGACACTGAAATTACCCTACATTTACCTTCATAGCCCTACGATTTAGCAAGTTAGGATAACAATATTCCTCAACTACTTGGAGGTTTTATTTATAATAATATATAAACAAAAATGTTCTTTTTCTTTTGAATATATGCAGTTTCAATAATATTGGACCTCAGTCCGGTGGTACAAAATGAACCGTAAATGAAATGTAGTAAGAATAGGTATAACTAAACAACAGTAAAAGGATGAATATACACCAATATATATATATTTGTTTTTATCTTGATCTTGTGGGTTTTTGCTATTATTTCTGCTAGAGAAATAATGCTCTTTCAGTGTGTGTGTGAACATCAATTGACCTGAAGTGGGCCACGATAACGGGCTTGATTAAGCCTATGTCCAGTGTCGGATCATATATATAATTAAAAAAAAAAAAAAAAAAAAAAAAAAATTGGTAATGTAAAAATTTTACGGGTGATGGTAATGGTAAAAATTTTATTGGTGATGGTAATGGTAAAATTTATATATATATATATATATATATATATATATATATATTATATATATAAAAGAAAATTATACAAACAATTTATTAAAAAAAACACTATTATTAAAAATATATAATTAAATAAATGACGACAACGACGGTGGCGGCGGCGGGGCGGCAGCAGCGGCGGCGGCGGAGGGGCGGCGGCGGCCGGGGCGGCGGCGACGGGGCGGCGGCGGGGCGGCGGCGGCGGGGCGGCGGCGGGGCGGCGGCGAGGGCGGAGGTGGGGGCGGCGGCGGCGGCGGCGGCGGCGACGACGACGACGAGGACGAAAAAAAAATAATAAATCAAATTAAGAAATTAATAAATAAAAACTAATCAATAAAAAAATATATATTAATAAAATAATATATATTATTTAAAAAAAACACATTAAA